>SNQJ01S0211206.1:0-15925 GCA_010110895.2 Picea sitchensis | reverse complement strand
AAGGTCCTAATTTCCCTGGAGGATTCCCCCCTAACTACTGCAAAGTTAACAAAACTAAGAGATTTGTAGGATAAACGTGCCAAATGGCTCAATACAGAGGAAAAAGAATGGTGTACCAAAAGCAGGGCCCCGTGGATAAAATAAGGAGATAATAACACAAAGGTATTTCATCAATTTGTGAACTTTCGAAGAAACCTCAACACAATCTGGGAAATCAAAGATGAACAAGGAAATGTGGTTGCCTCCTTTTAGGACAAGGCAAAGCGTGAGGTAAAATTTTTCAGCAATCTCTTTTCATCCCCCCTGAATGCCCCATCCAAGAAATCCTGGAAATAGTAGGTAAATTCCCTACCATCTTCTCCAAAGAAATGAACATTTCCTTAGAAGAAGATGTGACAGAACCAGAACTAAAGGCTGCTTTGTTCTCCATGAAGAATGGAAAAATACCAGGCACAGACAGAGTAACAGTAAAAAATTTCAAATACTTTTATGACCTTCTAAAAGAAGATGTGTTGCTAATGATAAGAGAATCACAAAAGGAAGGAAGAATTCATGGCCCTCTCAACGCAACCTTCTTGTGTCTCATCCCAAAGAAACAGTGCCCTTCTTCCTTTGAAAATTATAGATCGATCGCTTGTTGCAATGTCATCTATAAATTAATCACCAACATCATATCTAGGAGACTCGGACCAATGCTAAGTGAAATCATTGGAGAAGAACAATTTGGCTTCCTACACAATAGACATATAAATGATGCAGTAGTCATTGCTCAAGAAGTGTTGCACTCAGTCAAGAAAAGAAATATCAAGGTTGTCATCCTGAAATTGGACCTCTCCAAAGCATATGACTGAGTAAACTGGACTTTCCTACACCTAGTCCTAATCCAAATGGGCATGAGCTTAAAAACTGTAAACTAGATAATGGGATGCATCCAAAGTGCTTCCTTTTCCATCCTCATCAATGGAGGCTAGTCTAGTTTTTTCAAATCCTCCATAGGTCTCCGTCATGGTTTCCCCATTTCCCCCTTTTTTTTCCCAATCATAGTTGAACCACTTAGTTATTTGATAAAGGAGGGAAGGTCTGAGGGCCTCTTAAAAGGAATAGAAGTTTCTGAATTAGAATCAATTACCCACCCTTTATTCGTAGATGACATCTTCTGCAACTTTTATGGCTCTCATAGGATTCTAAATTCTTTCAAGGATATTTTAAACCTCTTTTGCAGTGCCATGGGAATGAAAATTAACATGGACAAGTGATGTATTCTTATTAATCAATGTGAGAACGAAGAAGAGGCCTCCATTTCCATCTCTTTTCCCTCCCAAAGATAACACTTCTTTGATGGACTCAAGTACCTAGGTTTTAATTTAAAACCGGAAAAATACAACAAAAAAAAGATTGGGGATGGTTAATAATAAAATTTGAGACTGCTTAGTCATGTGGGTCAATAGACTCCTCTCTAGAGGAGGAATACTAGAAGTAATAAAAGCAGTCCTAGAAGGAATTTATGTCTAATGGAATTCAATAGCTGAAATTCCAAAAGGAGTCCTTGATCACATTCAACACCTAAGCTTTTGCTTCCTTTGGAAGGGACAAAACACTCATGGAGCCCCCCCTCTGGTCAAATGGAACTCAATCGTTGCTCCAAAATAAATGGGATGTTGGGGTCTAAAAAAATTAATACTTTTTGCTTGAGCCTTGGTGGGAAGGAACCTTTGGTGCCTAACTCTAGGAAACATACTATGGGTAGGAGTAATGAACTCCAAGTACTTTCCTACTATGTTTATTTTTTATTGGTTCTGAAAACCTTTGAAATCCCCTAAAGGATCAACTATCTAGAAAGAACTTGTACAAGATTTCCCCGTTGTTGGTAACTAGACTGTCTGGCATATTGGAAATGGGGAAAAGGTGAGACTGGGTGAAAATCCATGGCTGGGATCTAGAAACAATTACAAACTCACCCAGCCCCCACTTCAGTTCCTAAAATACAAAAACATCCGCTTCTTGAGCGACCTCAACATTGGTTTTCCCCAATTGAGAGGAAGAGGGTGATGGAAAAATGCAAAATCCCTGGATCTCCCCCTAGACCTAAGGGACGAATGGAACTCTTTCATTTCCATGTTATGTGAAAACTTCATTTCCCTAGATAGAGAGTCTGTGGACTCCCTTTGTTGGTCAAAAAACTCGCAGAATGGATCTTATTCAGTTAAATTAGGCTATAAATCTTGGATAAAAGAAAACCATGTGATACAATCGAAGTGGTGGTGGAAGCCCTTGTGGAAAATCAAGGCTCCTCTGAGATGTAAAGTGACACTTTGGCTAGCTCTAAACAACAAATTGTTGACTCGGGAAAATTGCCTTAGGAGAGGCTGGTGTGGACCTAGTAGATGTCCTCTGTGTAAGGAAAATCAAGAATCCATTACTCACATTTTTATCTCTTGTCCCTATGCAGAGAAGGTCGTGTAGTTAATAAAATATCAGCTAAAATCCAAGGCTAATTGGGACTAGGTTTCTCTTGAAGATTGTTTCAGAACTTGGTTGCAAGACAAAACAGTTTCCTTATATGCATGTCTTTCAGGTATCATGATACAAACATTTGTTGGGCAAGAAACAATGTCATCTTTAAAGACAAGACAATACCCCTGGAAGTGACAGCAATAACGTCGATCAGATAGGATGAAGAATTTAAGATAGAGATCAGATCAAGCAAACAACGTTTTATACTCCCCCCCAATTGACTACACCATCCCCTGGGGATTTTTTGATGGGGTCGGCCAAGGACATCCTCCTTCATGTTGATTCGGGGTAGCTTTGTTTATCAGTCATAGTCACTACATCCATATCAGATATTCACCAGGAGGTGGAACTAACAACAGAGAATAATTGATAGCACTTTGGACTCTTCTGGAAACTGCCAAAGAAAAAAATCTGACAAAGCTACAAGTGTTCGGTGACTCCAAGCTGGTGATCGATTGGGAAAGAGGCCAAAACAACATCCAAAACCCTAGACTGGCTTAATTTCTAAGAGATATCAAGCTCACATTTATAAATTTAAAATGGCTTTCCTTTCAGCGCATTCTGAGGGAGCTAAACACTAAGGCAGATGAACTCTCCAAAGAAGCCTTGCAGCTACAAAAAGGAGCATTTGGATTTTATGAGTTCGTCAAAGGATGTAAATATTTTTTTGAACAGTTGGAACAGTTTTGCAGAAAGTTTTTGTAAAAGTCCTTAAAAGTTTGTTAGTATAGTAAAAGAAGTATAGGCAGTATAGATATGAAAGAAATCATACCAAGGTTGGACTTGAAAGACAATTGTTATAGCAAGATTTGCCTCACCCTATGCAAATTTGCTCAGAAGACCTTTTTCCATTTCCCTATGCAGACTTGAAGTCCCTTTTTGCAAATCCTGGAGATAAAAACAATATTTTTCAACATATATGTGCCCTACCTATTATACAACATGTTTATATGTAGGTTGCACCACTACAGCCCGCGTACATCGAGTATTGTGCCCAAAATTAAAAAATGGTGTCGGGTTTCCATGTCACATCACGAGATCCATGATCCTTGACCTTCCATATACTGGAAATGTTCTGACTCGGCCCTTCAGTTCCACTTGAAGGCTATAAATGGGCCAAATCCGAGCTATGGAAAAGGGGAGAAGAATTCAACTTTGAGAGCAAAGTTACTCTGGAGAAATTATTCACTTTATATTGAGTCTGCATCCCTTTATCCTTTTAAGTCTCAACACATTGTTCAGTCCCCAAGCTCTTCCCTACATGATTGAGAACCCCATTGTCTCTCTTATATGAGATTTCCTTTGGTGGAGGATTGAAGTGCTGGCGGCCCAGCTGGAAGGGACTTAGTTTCTCTGTTCTGAACCGTGTCGACACAAAATTTTGTAATTCATTCACTTCTACTCAGAACATTTTAATAGAAATATTATTTTCTCGTCCAATTAATATCTTGCAAATATTTGAATTGTTATTCCATGGGCATATTTTGTATGAATGTTGATGGATTATGTTATTGAATGTGCTAACATTATATATTATCAAAATATGTTTGCGTTTCTTGGTTGTTGAGGACAAGTTGCAGGTGTATTTCTTTGAATCAAGTGCTCAACGGTGGACTTCATCGAACGTTTGCATGAGGTAGGATATTTATCTTGTCTCGTTAGCATAACTTGAAGGCTATAAATGGGCCAAATATGAGCTATGGAAAAGGGGAGAAGAATTCAACTTTGAGAGCAAAGTTACTCTAAAGAAATTATTCACTTCATATTGAGTCTGCATCCCTTTCTCCTTTTAAGTCTGAACACATTGTTAAACCCCCAAGATCCTCCCTACATGATTGATAACCCCATTGTCTCTCTTATATGAGCTTGTCTTTGGTGGAGGATTGAAGTGGTGGAGGCCCAGCTGGAAGGGACTTAGTTTCTCGGTTCTGAACCGTGCCGACATGGAAGTTTGTAATTCATTCACTTCTGTTAATCACATTTTAATAGAAATACTATTTTCTCGTCCAATTAATATCTTGCAAATATTTGAATTATTATTCCATGGGCATATTTGTTATGAATGTTGATGTATTATGTTATTGAATGTGCTAACATTATATATTATCGCCATATGCTTTTGTTTCTTGGTTGTTGAGGACAAGTTGCAGGTGTATTGCTTTGAATCAAGTGCTCAACGGTGGACTTCATCAAATGTCTGGACGAGGTAGGATCTTTATCTTGTCTCGTTAGTATATTTTCTTATATAGCATACCTGAGATTAGATTTGATTTTTGCAATCATTTTCATCTGTTGTGGTTTGCCCCTAGCCATAGAGAGATTTTCCTCGTAACTAAATTGGTGACCATACTGGGGAAAGAATCTTCTTTTCGAGGTTTGGAGTGTTTTTCTCCTTTGATTGCTCTCGTTTATATTGAGTTTCTTTTCGACTGACTACTTGACAACCTATTTTCATTCTAAGTTTGAGTTTCTTAGCCTTCTCCTTAGCATGGTTGTGTTTTAACACATATATGTGGGATTTTACTTGATAGTTACATACATACACGTGTTGTCCTTCTGCAAGAGGCATATATACGCGTCTTTCTCTTGAACAGTCACGTACATCATCCTTTTATGTTTGTTCGTTGGGTTTGATGTTTGTTGGGTAAGCTTTGATGGTTGTTGAGTCTTCTTGTATCTCTGTTATGATTGTTAAGTGTCTGTGGAATGATAGGAAACCTTTTTTTGGTTGAATTTTTGGGCGGTGACTTTCTCATCATCCTTTTCATTTGATTGTCCTTGCATCTTGGGCTATGTGTTTTCTTCTTGATATCCTACTTGGTTTGTCTCTGTTTACATACAATAGAATTTTTATATCAAGTTGTTGTTCAGTCCTTGCATTTTCATTCTTTTATATTGAAAAAATATATATATTAGGCATTTTGCATTATTAGCATTTGATCTTTTGGGTCCTTATCATTGATCTTAGCACATGTATAGAAAGATTGCATCTTATTTGGAATTGCAGAACTACATTGAAATTTGCATTTGAAAATCTTATCATTTATTGAGAATTAAAGTTAGGTCTTTGCATTTTATTCATATTCATTTATATTACTTGCCGAGTCATAACATCATTAGTTTCACGACCACACCTTTTTTGAGTAAGCAAGGCCACTAAAAGCAACACTCATAATTTAAAATTGATTAGAAATGATTTTATTTTCTAGGGTGCACAAACTAGCTTAGGATTTAGAGCCTTGGAATAGGATTTTGTGAGTAAACTTCTCCAAGGATATTAAATCAACATATGTGTCTGACTAAGGGAGTGGTGAAATCCATTCTACAATTGGTGACGTCATGAGGCTCCGCTTACACCGGAGTTAAGCATGAGGTCGTGTGAGGTTGGTTGAGGGGATATCCCCCCAATACCTTCTTAGTGTTAGATAAATTTCTGGGGATCTATTCGTATATGGGGATCTTGCTAGTACCTTTACCTCTATGAGAGGTGGTGCTTTCAAGGTTTTGGTCTTTGTTACCCTATCCATATAGTAGACTTGACTTATGACTATTCGCCTACGCATCGGTTATATCGTGGTTGCTTAGTTGTTTGACATAGATACCACATAAGTTACTTGCAGGGGTTATTATGCAAGTACCCCATGTCAAATAAGGGTCGGACAACACACAACCTTTATGGGGGATTACCTCTTTGGGGGGATCTAACCAACTGGTTATTAATCCCATGAGGGCCCTTATAATTGATTATGATACCTCTGATATTTAGCAGGGAGTCTTAGGACCTTCTTGGGCGAGGAATACCTACTTTAGGGAGGAAGGCCCCTTTCACCAACTTTATCCTCTTTGTGTGCATATCGGCCTTTTGTTTATTTTATTTTGGTGTGCTCTTTGATTACTAGTTGACCTTAGGATTGTTTTTTTATATCTAAAATCTTGAGTCATCGTGGAGCCAGGCCAGCTTCCCCGCAGGTCTCGCCACTTATTACAGTTACCACCGCATTTTGAGTCTTTGCCTTCTAAAAGGTGTAAAGTTATCAAACGTGGTACACACACTTCCACTTATCAGACTTGCGATCATACAAGGATGAGTACTAAATCGAGTCAGAAAGGTATTGGGAGTCCTTCAACTCCCATACCTACTATAGTTAACGGTACCCCTTCGACACCTTCAACCATAATGGTTGTAGTGTCGAAGGTGCCTATCGTCATCCATGTTCGTCCTATAGAGGATACTTTGTCGATAGCCACAAACCCTCTAGTCCTTTTTCTTATGATATGTCGAAATTCACATCGCAATTTTCATCCTCCATCCAAGCGTCTAGTCTAAATACTAGTATTGGACTTGGGGGCACAACTCCTCCACATACTCCATTCTCATTTGGTGGTACCCATGTCCCGCAAACGAATCCTACAGTTGGAGGCTTTCCTCCTATTAACCATGTATCTAATCATGTTCTTAATGCTTTTGGATGGAGTAACCAACTTATCGAACAAGCTACTTCTTAAGGTTCATCCTTTACACCCAGCTCCTTTGTACCGATTCCAACCAACACGTTTGGAATGACGAATCCACCTTTATCCTCCATATTCACACCCGGAGGAGGTCAGTTTCATACCTTGGGCAACCCCCAACCTGGAGCCACTCTGGCTGGGGGTAGTTTTTACAACCCTCATCAGAACATTCCTATTGGAATGTTGCCCAACTAACCCCTCATGAATCAATTCAGAGGAGGGTCTTACAATCCCGGACAGGGCCATGGTGCTTACTAGAACCCTGGATGGGTTGTGATTCCCCAACAACAATATTTCCAGGGAGCTTGGGGCCAGATGCCGCAACCTCGTCTCCCTTTTCTGGCCACGCTCAATCTATCAGAATTGTCTAAGTTAATGAATGATCATGTGTGTCTTGATCTGACATGGCCCCCCATCCCCACCAAGCTTCCTTCGAATATTCCAAAATTCAAAGGCAAGAATGGTGAGAATCTTGGTGATCACGTCACTACTTTTCACCTTTGGTGCTCTTCGAATTCTCTTAACGACGATTCTATTTGGTTAATATTGTTTCAATGCACCCTCACGGAGGTCGTTGTGAAATGGTATATCGAGCTACCTAGGAGGACATACAAAACCTTTAATCAGATGGTCTTAGTCTTCGTCAACCACTTCCAATTGTCGGTTCATTACGATGTTGGATTAGAACTTATATCGACCTTACGTTAGGAAAAAGCCACTCATATCTCGGATCACATCCAGGAGTGGCGTATACGAAAGAGGTTGATCAATACCTACATACCCCCAAAATTCCTACTAGAGTGGTTCATCAAGTCTCTATTGTCTTATAT
The DNA here is from genome assembly GCA_010110895.2 of Picea sitchensis. Taxonomy (NCBI): domain Eukaryota; kingdom Viridiplantae; phylum Streptophyta; class Pinopsida; order Pinales; family Pinaceae; genus Picea; species Picea sitchensis. The sequence goes on along the minus strand of SNQJ01S0211206.1, from coordinate 8,069 downwards.
TTCGAAGGATGTTTCTACATCCGGGGTTACATCTGAGGAAGAAGCAATTTTTAAAGCCCAACAGTTAGATCTTATATATGCTCAGTCTCGGATGTTATACAAGATTCTTCCAGATGCACCAAGTTCAAACTATGACCCTAGACAAAAGCCCAGACCCCATGTTGATGGCATTGTAGGATCCGCCAATGTGAAATATGCAGACTCGGTGACAATCCATTTGAAATAGTTGTCTCTAAACCAATCTGTAGGAGGACCAGCTTCATCTATGTCCTCCACTCCCACTCATTTGGCGAATGTACATTATGTGCAATCATTGACCAACCCAAATGGTAACCAACAACTAGGAGGGAATAAAAAGAAACGATGTAGTAATAATCGTAGGGGTGGAAGAATAATAATAAACCCAAGGAAAACGGTGATCATGAGAAGTTGAATAATAATGTTGGTGAGGGCAAGAAAGAAAGGTGGAAGGTGAAGTTTCCCTGTAATCTTTGTACATATGACCACCTTACCCATTTATGCCCCAAAATTTCAAAAGTTGCGAGGCTTTTATCTCTACCACCCATCATGTTGACTAATCCTTTTCCACATAATCAACACATGGCCTCTAGCTCCTCGAATGTCGTAAATGCGACGAGTGGGAGTAAAAACCCACCAACGCAAGATGGTGACCATTTATGCATCAATATGGTTAAATCTGAGGTTAATGTAGCCACTCGGTCTCGCGATTACAGTTCTCCACAGACTATACCTGGTCTAGAGTCTCCCCCTCCTCCAGAAATTCCCTTACAGATTGAAAAACCAAAGCCCCTGCCTCGTCTTCCGAAAGGAGTAATCAAGCACTCTACCCACAATCCTAATGCTCGAGCCGCCTATAATTACTCTATTGTTGAGGATCTGGGTCAAGCCCCTTGTGCGATGTCGGCTCTGGAGGTACTCTAGACGTGTCCTTCACAGAGTAATGCCTTTTTATCTGCATTAGGAGCTCCAGATCCTTGTGGCTCTAAAGTTATCAAGTTTGACATCACAGATGTGAAGCCTCGCTTGACTTACCATGTGGCATTCCAAATCCACGTGGGTTACCCAAAGTATACCATCAAGTGTATTGTTGTTGATGAAGGTGCTGCAACATGTGTGATGTCCCTAGTCTGTTGAAAATCCTCAGCTCTCCGACCCTTTCTCAGTCTCCGACCATGTTGATTGCTTTTGACAGTCGTTCCTTCCTCCCTCATGGTATTCTTCCTACCTTTTTGGTCCAATTAGGTGGGAAGAGGGTAGAGGTGGATGTCGAGGTGGTTGATGCACCCCTAGACTATAACTTGTTACTAGGACACAATTGGACTTAGGCTATGACTGCAATTGTATCATTCTTCTTCCGCACTCTTTTCTTTCCTCGTGATGGGAAGATCATGATGATCAACCAGTTGCCATTTTTTTACGCTATTCCAATGCATCTGTTGGACCGTCGATCCCTGTGATAAAAAATTCTTAGTTGACAACTGAGAATATTAGTGTCAGAATGTATTCATCCCTTATGGGTACCTTCAACTTCATGGCATCGGTTCATCATATATATGCCATGCTAGTAGGTTTGCTTCGTCAGAGAGATCTGTTCCTTTCTGCACTTCATATTTTAATGATCCTTGGACCCTACCTTCCTTGACTGCGTCTTGTGAAGGTATGCCACATGATGGAATGTCCATGCCACTATCAGCGGCAGAAATTGCGTATCAAGTTGTTCTTGACTCTTCCACCGATTTGGATCATGTTACCTCGCAGAAGGATGAGGAGGATCATGTTCTAAAGCCCATGTGGGCCACTTCGTCATCTTGTTCACGTGACTGCCTCAATGAGACTTTACCTTCGGATGAAGAAATCATAGAGGCCATGAATGGTTCTGACAGACCATGGGATGATATGCATCATCTCTCTTATTTTCTCCCAGAGCTTGTCAGAATCGAACAAGATGATTTTAGATCTACTTTGAGTGAGATAGTCGGTCACACCATATTTCCACTTGATACGCACAACATTTATGCCAAAGGAAACATGTTGATTATCTCTCCTACCATCACAATCGGTATCTCTCGTACCCCTCGCAAGGTTGAAAAATTATACATCGGTGCAGATTGTTCGCCAGAACAAATTCTGATCTACACTAAGCTCTTCAAGTAATTATGCGATGTATTCACTTGGTCATATGAAGAGATGCCAAGAATAGACCCTCGAATTTTTGAACATGAGATTAAAACTTACCCAGATGCCAAACTTGTTCAGCAATGACTTAGAGCTGGCAATCCTAGGAAGGCCCCTGCTATTAAGGCAAAGGTAGAAAAACTACTTAATGTTGGCTTTATCTACCCGGTTCCCTTGATTGAATGGGTATCCAATCTCGTTCCTGTGAATAAAAAACAAGGAACCATCCGTGTATGCATGGATTTTCATGACCTGAATAAATTATGTCCCAAGGACAAATTCCTGACACCCTTCATCGATCAGATTCTCAACGAGCGGGAAGCGAATTTTTTTCTTTCATGGATGGATTTTCAAGGTATAACCAAATTCATATTAAACCCGAGGACCAACATAAGACAGAATTTATTTTCCCTTGGGGTACATTCGCATACCAGAAGATACCTTTCAGCCTTAAGAATGTTGGAGTAACCTTCCAACGTGCTATGACCTTCACATTTCACGATCTCAAACATATAGTCGAAGCCTATCTCGACGATCTTGTAGCTCACTCCCATAAGAGAGTGGATCACCCTAAGAACTTTCAGCTAGTCTTTGAAAGATGTCGCCATTATAGCATCCATTTGATCCCTCATAAATGCATCTTTTGCGTTAGGTCAGGTTGACTTCTAGGATTTTTAGTCTCTGAGACTGGGATCATGGTAGATCCGTTAAAGGTTGAGGCAATACTTCAATTGCCTCCCCCGTGCAATATTCATCAACTTCAAGGTTTACAAGGGAAAGCTAACTTTTTATGATAGTTTATAGTGAACTATGCCAATATTACTAAGGGTTTCATGTGTCTCTTGAAGAAGGACACTCCTTTTATCTGGGATGAGTGATCCCAAGAATCCTTTGATGCTTTGAAGAAAGCCTTGGTATCAACACCTCTGCTAAAGTCTCCAGACTACGATAGAGATTACGAATACTTACTTTATGTCGCTGCATCTGAAGAGATGATTGGTATGGTGTTGGTTCAGGAGGATGACGAGCTCTGTGAGCACGTCATTTACTATCTTAGTCGAAACTTAGTTGGACCTGAACTCAAGTATTCTCATGTTGAAAAGCTAGCTTTGGCTATCGTTCACGCAGTCCAACAATTACGACACTATATATTGCTTTGAAAAACTACTGTGGTTTTCGATGTAAATCCATTTCAATACTTCCTTATGAGGGGTATCATAGGGGGAAAGTACAATAAATGGATTTTCATTCTACAAGAATTTGATCTCGATTTCACTTTTGGGAAGTCCAAAAAATCACTAGTTTTTGCAGAGTTAATATCTGACTTCCCTCGATTAGATGAGGATGTTATTCATGTTGATTCATTTTCAGATGAACACATTTTCCTTGTCTCATCGTCAGACCCCTGGTATGGTGATATTATTCTCTGTCTTAAAACTTTGAAGTTCCCTCAGCATCTCTCACGAGATGACCGACAGTGTATACAGTACCAAGCTAAGAATTACCTTATCATCGACGACACTCTGTATCCTTGAGGAGTAGAAAATATTCTGCGTCATTGTTTAATTCACGAAGAAGCTGAGTTTTTTCTAAACGAATGCCACAATGGGGCGTGTGGTGGTCATCTATCTGGTTTTGCAACAGCCCAGAGAATTTTGTGAGCAGGTTATTTTTGGTCGTTTATTTTTAAAGATTGCATCGAAGTGGTTAAGAAGTGTCACCCCTGCCAGGTGTTCACTCAAAAAATGTGCTCGCATCCAAACCCTCTCCATCCAATCCTTACCATCAGTCCCTTGACCAAGTGGGGGGTGGATTTTGTGGATTGCAACCCAACTTCGGTTGGGGGGCATCAACACATTATCGTGGTTGTAGACTACTTTACTAAGTGGGTCGAGGCCATGCCTATAGTTGAATATGATGGTAAGATTGTTGCCTTCTTCGTATTCAATCAAATTATAGACATGTCAGAATCCCAAGTGAGATTATCATTGATCATGGCAGTCACTTATAGAATGAAATGATGAAAGAACTAGCATCAAAACTGGGGTTTAGGCATGGTCATTCTTCCCCTTAATACCCCCAGGAAAATGGACAATTAGAGGTCATGAACAAGTCTCTCAAGACCATTTTGTAGAAAAGTTTCAGCTAGAGCAGATCTGACTGGCATATAATGATTTATCTAGCACTTTGGGCGTACCGAACCTCGGTCAAGACTTCCATCGGTTTTTCTCTTTTCCAGTTAGTACACAGTGTGGAGTCGATCTTACCTATTGAATGTGAAATACGTTCTCTTAGATTGGCAGTTGCGCTCCTACCTGAGACTTTCGATCTCGAACAACGCCTCATACACCTAGAGAGTCTAGATGAGTAGCGTCGGGATGCCTCTACGACTATCGAAACGAATTAAAGACATGTCAAGGTCCAATATGATAAGTCTATCTGTCCTCGACAGTACGTTGAGGGTGACTTGGTCTTCCTATATGATCAAGCCAAAGAACCACTGGGGGAAAGCAAGTTCAAACCCATGTGGCACGGTTCCTATATCATGCGACGTGTCTTAGAAAACGGATCCTACGAATTAGAAGATTATGAAGGGAACATGTTGGTTGAGCCCAGGAATGGGATCGATTTGAAAAGATATTATGCTTAAGCCCCAAGCTTGGGCGTAACTCTTTGTATACTAATGTATTTTAGTGTATATATTTTTTCCCTTTGTTTTTATCTTCAAATTTCTTATCAAGTTTTCCCTTAGTTGGCAGATGTCAACGGAGTCTTCAGTCTACTTAGGATTCACAGACGGGGCCAATCGTCATACACGGAACTTGGCTTCTGCCACTTGGTTTGTTTACTCACTCGAGGGTCTACTGGTGTCTTCAGGTGGCGTTTTCCTAGGGCCATCCACAAATAATGTGGTCGAATATAGCATCATTATAGAACTTTTGCACGATGCCATTTCACATGGTATTCGCTCGTTAGAAATTCTCTTGGACTCCCAGTGAGTAGTATGTCAGTTGAATGACAGTTACCATGTGCGTGACCCTACTCTACTCCAACGATTCTTATGGGTACGACTTTTGGAACGACAGTTTGATTTTCTTACTTATCATCACATAGCTATAATTTCTAATTATGTATCTGATGCATATGCTAATTTTGTTTTAGATTGGAACTTGTAACATAACTAAATCAAAGAAAACATTTTCATCAATGTACACATTGTAACATAAGTAATGCCGAAGATCAATGTTTTTATATATATTTCAAAAAATATGATGTTATAGTACAAAATTTGGGTTGACACCCTCAAAAATACATATACAGTCGATCATACAATATTCATGACATCTATGCCTATGGTGCTGAATGAGTGTCATGATAACAGACTATGGTGTTTGCGAGACACCAAAAGAGTCATACCCAAGCACAAGGCACACCTACCACCTGTCACTGCATAGCCTCCGACAGATGCTCCACCTGAACCATGGGAATCCTCTACGTCAAATGAGACAGGTTGCCCTGCATATTTTGAAACACTCTTTATGCATCCCCTCTCACTGCCTCATATCCCCGGTGCCTTTGTTGATGTCATGGAAGTTCGTCTAGTTTTCATGGACCTACATTTGCATCACATACATGTTTAGTTAGTACTTAACATCATCCAAAAATATTTTTGTCTTCTTATACAAAAATACAAAAAAATGAAATATTCAAAAAATTGTGACATACTTATGTCTCCGTAGGCAGAACCTGGTGGTAACTGAATTTTTGGATCTCCTCTCAAGTCAATCCCTACTTAAGGGTAGTCATCCAGAGCCATCACCTGCTGACTCCACCAGAAGAAAAAATCATCGTTGTAGGGTATTGGCACCCTACCACCCCCTGTCTCCTCATCACCTCAGTCCATCGTGCCATGGTCGGATTGCAAAGTCCACGTGGAATAATCTCAACTCTAGGGCCCAAGCCCGAAGAAAAAAATACAAAGGATAGATGTGAACCCGAAGTTCCTCTTTCTACCCAATTTGCAGTCTTTCAAATGGCTCTTCATGTTGGCTAGCAGTGAGGTGAACCAATCGTGCATCATGGGTCGCAAGCACTCCACTGAATAGAACATAAGTGGCCTCGATGCATGGTGCAAAGAGGTTGACCCTGTGATCCATCTCAAAACCAGGACAACAATCTTGAGACTCAGATTGTTGATTGCTCTGAATGGGAGTTGGCTCCCTACCTTCTCGGTCCCTTCAATGCAATGAGTGGCTATGTAATCCTCAATGTTCATGCCACTCCCAGCTCCCTGGGATTTTAGGTTGACCACCTCACCCAGATGCGACAATCCTGTCAAGAAGTAGTTGTCCTCAACTTCAATCCTTAATAGTTGTCCATCAAGGTTGAAGGTCTCACTATCCGGATCCTAGTAGTTCACAAGTTGTTGAAGCAGTCTCACTTGAGCTTTCATACCTTTGAGAGCCCAAAAATAGTATAGCCCGCATCTTTTTAAGGCCATTTGGGCCCTTGGATCTCTCTCCACTGTAGCATCCACCTCTTCATGCTCTCTTTCTCTCCACTCTAGAACCATCCTACAAGATTTAAACCCTTCTTTGAGTTAGCAACATGTAAAAAACCTTATCCACAGACATATACACGAGCTATAGTGTACACAGTCGCATATAGGGTTGCTTATATGCTAGTTGTTTTTCAAACGGACGCGTATAGGTATTCGTATACACAACCCGATGAATTGTAGCCCGCATACACCTCAGTTTTGAAGTTGCGCCCTAAATAACTTTAAAAAGGAGGCCTAATTACAAATTTTAATCTACTAAAAATAAAGAGGAGAGCAAGATGAATTACCTGGTCCAGACGGTCGTCGATTCCATTTCTCATAGCTCCCGCAATCAACAGTTGAAATTCGGAGGCAATTTGGTCCAAAATCCACTATTTGGGTAAAAAATACAAATGGTATAGTAAAATTGGTTTTTTTACTATTTATAGCAATTTTTTACCCACTTTACATAGTTTCGTGCAATATTTTGGCCTGGTGGACTAATACGATAGTGGATGGAGTTGGTTTTGGTGGTTTTATCCAGGGATTCTTGTGGTTTTCAGTTCCATGTAACTCGTTCGTAACTTTGGACAGGTATTTTTGTTACCCCGCATATAGGATATCCAATCCATCATGCACACTTGCATCATCCTATGACTGCAGCTCATATGCCTTAGGTACGAACCCATTTCATAGCAACACAGAACCTTTTATCTGCAACTAGAAGTATCGTTATCAAATGGTAGAGACTTACCAAACATGGGTACCCTAGTTAGATCCCCTGCTTCATTTGGTGCCCATGCAGAGATTTTTGTTTGTAGTATCGGGAGTCCCTTATAACTAATACATGAATTTATGTGTGAACCTCATTTCTTACTCATAAACATGTTGACCTATACCTAGAGGACTCCCAACTAGTCTGATTTAATCTCTTTTCCTACACTCGCAAAAAGCAAAAAGATTGTCGAGTGAACTTGTCTCTTTCACACTCGTAAATTGGATTTGAAAGGATGTCTATTTGGTGTAAGTTTATCCCTTTTTCAAACCAAGTAGACTAAGATTATGAAAAAGGACATTTTTTGGCGTTAAGTTGTAATTGCATCTCATTCTCTCGCTTGCAGTATTGAGTCTATTGTTGGTTCTCGCTTTTGCGTTATAAGCCTTTCACCTTAGTAGTTTGCATCATCAACCAAGTAGAGCCTTGTTTATATCCTTTACAGCTTGACACCCTATACCCAAGAGGAAACATTCCCCCGAGTGTCCATCTCCCGCATGCACCTCCTTGCATTGAGCATAGGTATTTTCCACTGTTGGAACTAGATTTCTTACTTGC
>SNQJ01S0211205.1:0-15925 GCA_010110895.2 Picea sitchensis | reverse complement strand
TTTGTAAAACATTAGGGTGGGTTACTGTTCTACACTTTTCCTAGTACATACACATACTTGTGCAAATATCATAGTCAACATTTGGTCAAAGTTTCCCCCCTAAATCTTCTAAAGGGCATAACTTTTGCATATGAATTTGTTTTTGGTGTCATAGTTTTTTGTTTGGTTAAAATTTTTGGCATCCACATTTTGGTGGCAATGGTATCAAGAGTTGGTAACACAAGATTTCTGAGTTTTGTTTTTTGGCATCAAATTTTGGGTTTGAAACAAGAGCCTATAACAATCAATGGGAACGACCATCGGATGTGGGTCCAAGATATGGAGTTTTTTCTAAGAAACAAAGGATTGCAATAATATACTAATATTGTTGTATAAACATTTTGGGATCCACATTTTGGTGGAGAGCATATCAAGAATTGGTAACACACGATTTATGAGATTAATTTTTGGGCATCAAATTTTGGGTTCAAAATAAGAGCCTATACCACTCAATGGGAACAACCATGGGATGTGGGTCAAAGATTTGTAGTTTTTTCTAAGAAACAAAGGATTGCAATAGTATACTAACATTGTTGTACCTAAACCTACTAAGGAACATGTAATGTTCAAGTTTCATGGTAAGAAGGATGATGTTGTATGGGTGGTGAACACCTACATCTTAAGGGAGTTTTGCTTTCATATGGTTGGGATAAATTATCTTCATGAAGTATGGTAGAGGATGTTAGGATATTTAGACACTTAGGAGTTAGTTAAGATCTCACTTGGTCTAATATGTCGTTAGGTAAAAGTGTATTTCTTTGAAGTATGCATTAGTATGCATTTGTAGTTAGGAAATCCGGCCGGTCCACTGATATGTTCCCGACTTGTAGAGTGACATGACGGTTCGCTACTCGATCTTAGCGGCCATTGATGCGTGGCTTAACACCCAACTGGTCCATGATATCTATTTAAAAAGAGCATGGAGGTCATTTGTTGATGATGATTGTAGAAACTCTCTTGTAAAATCTCTGTAATCTTTTTCTTTGCATTAATAAAGCATCCGTGGCCGCGTCGTTTAGAGCGTGGATGTTTCTTCGTAAGGGTTTTACCACGTGAGAACGTCGGTGTGTTGATCTTTGGTCTGGCTATGTGAGTGGTTACTGCAGAAGGTGTTGAGTCCTCTGTTGGTCACTTGTGTTGTCAAACGTAATTGTCGAACTTTGTTTGAGACCAACTCTGTTGTAGATCGAGATCGTGTTGAAGCCGGGAGTTGCCTCATCTCCATTTTTGGCATTTTGATTTTTGTTCTTGGCCCAGAGCATTGTTCCGACTAGCGTCCGGAGAACTCGTTTCATTTAGGAACAATTTTAATTTCACTCGAAAAGGTTTACGTTTGCCCAATATACAACCATTTTAGTTAGATCAGGAGGTATAAAGTTTGAATCGCATTTTTTAAAATTTTGCAAAGTTTGATTTTATTTTGGTTTATATTTTTTATTTTCTCTTAGATGCATATGCTCTTTGCCCAGCATGTATTGCAATCTCGAGGAAATCAGAAACGGATGGGAAAAGGTGCATCTTCCGGGTAAGCTTCTTAGAGATCTAACCCTTGTTGTCATCGAAGCGAAATTTTTTTCTTGTGGCCGAAAGAGTTTTTTAGCATGCTCTCCAAGGCCGTCTTCACAACTTAATAACAACCCTAATCCTCCTTATGAACATTACAATATCTTTGCTAGACCATTTGGTTAAAACTTGCCGTGTTAAGTAAGGGTCTTGAGTTCAAGTGTCTCTTTGTTACTTTTTTTGAAAGAAAGTTCATGCTATGAATTGTAAGTGCATTTCGCTTCAAGTATAAAAGTGAATCATTATAAATGGCTTTATATTTTATTTTAGGTTATTTTGCATACAAAATTTTTTATTTATAAGGTAACCTCATTGTAAAAGTGATCCCCACTTCTACGCAAAAAGTGGATTACTTCATAAAGTAACTTACACTATCAAGTGGTTATTTGGTTCGTTTATGCCTTTTTAAAGGGGCATAACTCTCTCATCGGAAATCCGTTTTACCGGTGCGTTTTTAAACCACATTACTTTTTGAGATCTTTCCATCTGAATCATTAGTTTAAGTTTTTAAATCTGCATTATCACATGTTATGTAAGCTACACCACAAGTACTATCATGCTTACCAGCAACAACTTCGCTTCAATGGAGGTCCCATATGGAAGATTTATTAAAGTAAAGGCCTGTATCGGATTACCATGGAAGAAACAACCTTGATGATGATAAGAAAGCCAAATGGGATAATAGGAATGATGAAACATGTGGACTAATTAGATGTCCATCTCTCCTGATCTAGGTACCACCTTCAAGGAATTGATGACCAGAAGCTGACTTGGGACAAGATTGAATGCAGTGTTTGGTAAACTCAATATTATTCGAGCCCTGGGTTAGAAAATCAAATACTGACCTTAAGTCCAGAGTGATTTTTTCTTACCTTGGAGACTATCTATCTAAGTTTAAAACACTTTCGGACTTTTATGTGAAGAATGTAAGATAAAAATGGATGAAGAGCACATTGCATATATCTTATTCTTTCTAAGCTGGGTAATGCATATTTTGTGTTTGTAACTACCTTCTAATATGCCATGAAAGAGGCTCTTTGGAAATCTTATGTACAACCCACTCTTAAGGTCCTTTTTGTACTTCCTTGATTAGAGAGGAAGATAAGCTTGTACAACTTGGGTGATCAACACTGCAATTTGCCTCAAAAAAGCCTTAGTTTCCCGATGAAGATAAACCCAGTATCCCAAGCAGCATCATAAGCTACAACAGCAAACAACCTGAAGGGTCCCAAACCGGCTTTCGGATAACCGGCTCCTAATGGTGACAAGGATCAAAATATAAAAATACTAACAGAAATTGCAACTTTTGTAATAAGATGGTCATGATGAATCCGGATGTTTCAAAGGGTGGCATTCATAGAAGCGTGATGAAGAAGAACAATATCGGTATTGATTCTTCTTCTTCTTCTCATGGACACTTTACGCTTGGTTTTTCCTTCAATACACCTTCTACTACTACTTCTTCTTCGATGAGTGGCTTATTGATTCGGGGGCATCTTATCGCGTAGGATAAAGCCATATTTTCTTCTCTAAATGGATAAACACCAAAGAAATATTTGTTGGTGATGATAGATCTCTTAGTGTTCGCGGATCTAGAACAATTCGGTGAAAATGGTCATTTCAATGATGTATTATGTGTTCTAGATCTTTCTTATAACCTTCTATCGATTATATCAAATCACTCATTGGTGAAGGTAAAAGAGCCGTCCAGTTTTCACCTCACCAGGATTGTAATCAAGGATCTAAAAGATCCTAAGCATATTCTTACAAGCTGGGGTGATGATATTACGGGTTAACGCAAGTTTGACAACTTTGGGTCATGAAGCTTTTCATCGGTTTTGTTGCTCCTGCGATGACTTGAGCAAACTTTGGCATGGCGGTTTGGTCATCTAAACTATAGCTCATTGCAGCAACTATGTAATCAATAGATGGTGGTCTTCCTCTTGTTTTCCTTTTGAGAGATGGTGTTTGTGTCGGTTGTGATATCGACAAACATCAGCCGGGACATCTTTGACAAACGTGCTTTTTGGCATGCCTCGGGTCCTTTGCGGCTTGTTCCACATTGATTTGTGTGGTCCACTTTCTTCTCCCTTCTTTTTCTAGGTGCAGTATTTCTTAACTTTCATTATTGACTTTTCGAACGTGCCGGGTTTACTTCTTAAAACTCAAGAGTGAAGTTTTGACAAGTTTTTGGCCCTACAAGGTCCTTGTAGAAGAAGCTGTCGGACATCAAATTCCAAGGTTAAGAACATATAATGGGAGGTCCATCAGAGATGGATGTTAAATCGCCTTCTTGCATGGCGATTTGAAGAAATATACATGGAACAACCTCCCACGGATTTATATCGAATGACTCTAGCCTTGTTTGTCGCCTCAAAGGAAATCTCTTTATGGTCTCAAGCAAGCTCCCGATCTTGGTATGCCAAATGGATAGCTTTCTTACTACCAACTTTGGATTCTCTCGATGTCATTCTTATCCTAATGTCTATACCAAGAAAGTGGAAGCCATCTCATCATCCTTGTCCTTTATGTTGATGACCTTATCCTCAGCGGTAGTGACTCAAAACTTTTAATAATAGCGAAAACCGATGTAAGAAGAAATTTGAAATCACAGGACTTAGGCTTTTGCACTATTTTTACTTGGCCTCAAGTTTTGCAAACTAATGAAGGAATTTTTCTTTCCTAGTCTAAGTGTGCTTGTGACCTTCTTAGTCACTTTCACATGGGCGATTGTAAACCATCCCCTTCTCCCTTTTGGTTATTATCTTGATTAAAATTAGTAGTGCGAGTTAGACTGCAAGATCAATTTAAAATTTCTAATATGATTTTTTGCATTGGATAAATAAAATTTCTTTCATTGGGTAACATGATTTTCTGAGATTTTCAAATTGTTTGAAGTAAATCAATTCTATTCTCTAATAACTTGCTTAAGCCACTAGGGTGTCATCATTTTGCCTAGTAATTCTTATTGTTGTTATAACCTAAGGCTACTGCCATTAGGGTTGCATCACATTGTTCTCGAACTTTTACTTTTGCTCTCTTTCAACCGTCAAAATTTTCGAAGAGATACCACAATAATCTACTAGTCATTGCATCTTTTGGGTGGTTTACTTGTTTATTTTAAGTTTGAAACTTGTTCAACTTTATAGAAAATATTTTCTACAACCACTTGTATTTTACAAACATACTCTAAAAAATTCATAGAAGAACCCTTTAATACCACTGAAGTTTGTGCTAAAGTATTGGGAACTAATCTACTTGTTTTATGCTTCATTTCTCAATAAATCCTTGATGCTTTGAGTGGTTAAATCTGCAATAATTAGATTTATTCCTTACTGATATAGAATCTTTTTTACCGTTATTTTAGGGAAAACAAGCTTAACTTTATTTTCCGCTTAATCTTTGAGCTTGTATACTTGTCTCTTCTTGTATCTCATGCAGGTACAACTATCTTCCACAAGTACTCAAGCACTTGGAAATCATTAACCATCCTTGAGAATTGTTTCCAAGCCATTCTCTACTTAGTAGTTTGACCTATATGGGTATCACTTCCATAACCTCCTTTCCATCTCATTTCCCCCTAGGGTCACCAGGGATTCTCCCCTTGCGTTGGATTTTCTCCTTCACTAAAGAGAGGGACATCTCTAAGATGACATTGGGTAGACTCTCCCACAATTATCATCATCTCATTAGTTGGGTGGTCTTTTCCCGACCTACAGTTTGTGCGATAAAAAAAGTGACTCCATAGTTGTAGGTTATGGAATGCAATCAATTGAGGGTGACATATTGAGAGAGAGATCAAGGAAGCGTTGGTTAATTCTAGTTAGGGAGGAGTCATCCTAAGTAGGGTCAAACTCAAGATAATGACATGGGAAGGATTAAGCAACCAACAATGAAACCAAGGCAAGGGCAAAAAATGAAGCAATAGAGAGGGGACTAGGAAAAGAGGGAGGCCTTTCCCCAATTTGAGGAAGAGGAAGAAGAGAAAATACAACTCAAAGGAGGCTAGAGAGGAGAGGAGGAAAGTACAAAGAAAACAATGAAGGATTGGGTGCTATAGAAGTAGGAGATGACTAATGCCAATGACGAGAGATCCAAGTTGGCCTTATAAAGGTCACATCTAAGATGGGACTTCATTCAAATTGGTAAACCTATATTAAAATATGGGAAAATTTCGATGTCAAAAAATTATCTTAGACTACAAAAGGTTAAGAGGAAAGAGATGAGAGGGGAAAGGAAAGGAGGAGTTCTGTTGGTAAGGTTCAAACAAGCACGAAGCGAAAAAATGAGAAGGATTAGGTAATTGAAAAAGGCTTGGAGGAGACACACTTTCTAAGTGAAGGTAGATCAGAGGAGGGGTGAGGAGGTAACAAGGAAAACGTGGTAGTCAACCACTCATCATGTTTAAGGTGTCCTAGAGAAATCTCAATCTCTATCCCAAAAGGTGATGTTGAGGGAACCTGTGAAGTAAGGAGGAGGTTTAGGGAGTCCAGAGGCACATCACTTAATGTTTTCACTAGGGAAGTGCAACAAAGGTTTTTGACATAGCTTGGGGTTGGGGAAAATTTTTGTTGATAGGTTGAGGAAGGAGAGCTTGTCTTAAAAAAGTGTCAAGTTGAGATGTAACATCTTGTTTATGAGTAGTGTATCATTGGGAGCTACAAATTTGGATTGAGGGAGATTGTGATCCTTGTTTGAAGAAGAAAAAGTTTTTGTTTCTAGATATTTGGATATAAGCCGTGTAAAGCAATTTCAAAATGTCCAGTTTCAGTGGACACCATGCTTCATCAGGGACTGAAGCTTATGATGTTAGAAAAGAGTGTTAAGGTGTAGCTTATAAAGGGAAAAATAATCATATATGAGCATTGAGGACAGGAGAAGAAAATAGTAAAATAATAGGAAAGCCATTATGAATAATGTTAAAATAATAAAATATACAATAATACACATAATTGATTAATTGGTTGGTGCTTAATAATTAGACAAATAATCAAAGTACGGAATTTAAATTTAAAAGAGAAACATATTAAAATGATTAAGACATTAGATTTATAACTCAAGAATAATAGGATTGAAGATAAGATAATGTAAAAATATTATAGGGATAAACAGGGTATAGAAAGACCAAGGTAAGGAAGGGAGACAAGGGTGTTATAAATAATAGGTGTGCTTGTTTAACCATAGACAATGTATCAATATTGTCACCCAACCATAGGTTGAAGCCACCCGGGGCACCTTAACCTTGATAGAGAATAGTGGAAGCAAACCCTAGGCCTAATAGCCAATCAAGGTAGTGTATCACTCTCTAGACTTAGCATACCAAGCAGAAGGGTGAAACCATAACCAAGAGATTCCAAATTTGAAACCAAAAATACAAGTTGAAGTAGATGTAGATGCAGCTACTCTCCAGACTTAAGCACTTACTCTGTTTCTGCAGTGCACACTCTTAAACTTATGCAGTTGCGAGTTTTATCTATCAAATGAGCTCTAACATCTTGTATTTAAACTGCTCTTTCTTAGCTGTCTGAGACAACTTCTCATTCCGGAGGCTAAAAACTCAATATTAAAAATTTCCTTTGTGACTTGTCTTCTGGGTTATGTCCAATGCTTTGGGGTTTTCTTCTTGCTTCCTGAAGTATTCTATTCTTTTAAGGGTTACACGTGGAGGTTAACACCCCATAAATACCCTCATATCAACCTCCCACCTCTAGGCCCAGGGAGGTGGTAAAAACAATGGTCTTGAGCACAAACATACCATTCAACCCGATAGCATCGCGTGAAAAACCACACAAGATATCGCCAGTTAGATCGAGCACCATCACTATCACTATCATCCGATAGCATGGATATGCATCATCTCGAAGCCATACTCCATCTAACAGAAAGTAATCATGCGTGATGTTGAATAAGTCACTGTTCCATAGAATTGATACAAGAACCATTCTTATAATCGGGACATATGTCCTAGAAGAATAATTATTTCCAGCGGATGTTGGAAGCCATGCATGGGCTACAAGGACTATTCTTCTAATCCGGACATACATCCTAGAAGAATAAATGTCCTAGACCATTTTTCGTCGGAGAATATATGTCCTAGCACACTAACTATCCATATGTCGATAATCATTTCCAACACTTTCTTGATAGTCTACATGGAAATCAAAACAATGCCATTCAATAGAACCTGGCAGAGTGTTTATCCATAGTAATTACACAACTACTATCAATGGTACACAACCACCTTACCAGTAGCACCTTGGCTGCTTAATGGGAGTGAAACATAGTCTATTGATTAGGAACAAATCCATCACGATAGCATACATCTATTGTCCAGAAACATACGGATCCATGAAAATCATATCATTTGATATCCAACCTACATAAAACAATATCATGATATAAAGCGATTCATGGTATTCTTCCTCACATCACGTGATATCACGGAAGAAGATGTCCTCGAAGGGTAAAACATTAGCCATGGGCTATTTGGATGACTATTTTTCTCAAGCATAGAAGAATTATTGTCTAATTCTAACCTAGACCATTTGCCTAATTGGGCCATTCCTTTGGCACTAGTCATAGTGAAACCTAGAGAGAATGAGTCGCCCTAGGGAATGTCTATCCCTAATTTTTGAACCTAGACCATTCACCTAAGCGAATTGTTCCTTCGACACTAATCATGGTGCAACCTAGATGGAATGATTGTTCCCTAGGGAATGACTATCGAGACCATTTCCAAGTAAGAGTAGTTGTCATGCCTGTACTCCAAAACAAAACCATTCTTAGGCTGTCACTGGCTATGAGACCGGAAAGAATCCTTTGCGTGGGGTAGACCATTCTGCTTGACCTGCTTAGGTGGTGACAAGGAATAGTTTTCCTAGACCATTTCCCCTGCTTGTACAAAGGGAATCAATGTCTATAATTTACATCAACCAATCCTATCGAACCATTTTCATTCGCGAAATGGTATCCGATCCTTGACCATTTTCGAACTAAAAATTCATATCTGTCGAAATCTCAAACCACTTTCCAGTTGGAGGGCTGCTCGTGCGGACCCGTTTTGGAACTGAAAAGTATTGTCTGGAAATCAATGGCACATCAATGCTCCTCCCCAACCTGGAATTAATCTCTTCCTTTTTCAATAGGGGAGTTGTCTCCACGAGCCCAAGTTTGTTTCTTAAGTACACAACTTTTCATCTTGGACAAAGGCTTTACGGAAATATCACGCTATCTTCTCATCTATGGAGATATATTGAAGAACCACTTCTCTTTTATGGAATTCACGGGGAATGTAATACTTGATCTCAATGTACTTCAATGCGTCATGGAACCTTGGTTTTATGCAGAAGGCTTCATATAGCTCATTCATTACAATATATCATGGTGAATTCAACACTTATGTTTCCACCTTCAGCTCATGACTTGTCATGGTAAAGGCTCAAGCGAAACATATACAAGTGGTACTTCTTATGTTATCATGAGAGTCTTCCATGGATTAGCAAGTATCTATCCTAAACCTCTAAGTAACTGATACATTCTGCTTTATCTACTTGTCATACGAAAGTTTTGCAACTACGTTGTTGTATATGAGATACTTCGCATCAAGTTGTTTGAATCCATACGAAACCTTCTTATATGCATGCATGGGTCTCTTTCTGTTATAATCTTCTTTCTCACTTGCTTTTATTGGGAAGAGCGGTCTTTTACATGTAAATTCCAATCCATGGATGCTATATGAGGTATATCTGGTTTACTGGAACAAGTTGTTGTCATAGTCTTCTCCTCATGGAAGAACCCTCTGAATCTTGCAATGCTTCCATTCATAATTATTTTCACACTATTATTTATCATAACTTCCATTTCTTCTGCATGATTGCTTCTTAGTGGGTTCAAACTTCAAACCAAGTGGTAGTCTTGTGATTCTCGGTATAATAGCTATTTGTTGTTGGATTTTTTTCTTTATTGGAATCTTCATATTTTTCCTCATGTCTCTCTTTATCTCTGGGTCCATGGGTATTCTATAGATTTAATTTCTCGAAGATTCCAACTTCTTCCTTTCATCCTTACAGGATCATGGATGTAGATGGACAACAGGGGATACTTTAAGGCTTCTTTTCAAATAAGACTTTCTGAAGAGTCAAACCGAACATGTGTTGTTTTTCATGTTGCTACTTTCAATGGGAACATGGATAGATGCATCATAATCCTCAATGAATCATATTGTTGGGATTAACTCCCTCCTAATCCTTGCTTCATGCATGAATGCATCTTCTTATTTTGGAATTATATAATAAACTCCCTCCATCTCGGATAGTCCATGCTTTGTATGCATTATTAGCATACGCAAAGTTTCACAAGTCTTTTCTAATTTCCTCTTGGTTCTTTGACTTTTTGTTTTGACTTATTAAGGTCTCTTAGGGTTTGATTTTGATTTAGAAACTGTCACAGGTTGTTACTTATATAATAGTTTCCATAGGAATTTTTACCAAATATTGTCAACATGCTTCATCTTTCATGTGTATTGCTTGACTTGTAGTCATCATTATAACAATCCTTATCTTGTTATACTTCCATCGTGGTAACATATTTTCTTCTGAAATAGGTATACATGATGTATTACATAAACTATGTGAACATAGTTTATGTACAAGAACTTTGAAGAATATTGTTTGGGAATAGAAGAGGAAATATGTTTTATCCTGCTTAGCCTTCTTTGAAGGTTCCCTTTATTCAGAAACTGATGCTTCATCTTGTTTCCTTCCTTTATTTAACTTGGGATAGTGGTTCATGTACTGACCATATTTTCGATGATTGAAGCATTGTATTTTTGACATATCATTTTTCTTGATTTGGTTTCTTCCTTGAGCCAAAACTTCTTTTCACGGAATTCTTGAACATTTGTGAAAGATTGATCATGATATTTCTTTTGGGATTTCTCTTTTGCATTAATCCTTGATTCTTCTTGTGCACATCAAGTCCAAAGTTCTTCGTGTGGGATGCTCCTTTCTTGTGTTCATGCTTGCGGCAAATTCATCCATGTCTTAGGAAGACCATTGAGTACTATATTTATAGTTCCTTCTCTGTGTTTCTTCCAATGGCTTGTAGTTGATCTATTAAGGATATTCTCACAATGTATGATGTTATGCTATCATCATCATTCAGTATTTTTCATCCACCAGCTCATTCTTCATATCATTACTTGTCCAATGTTTAGAAGAGGTTAGTTAGGGCATCATGCATCTTCTTAGATGAGTCAAGATGAAGGATGTAGGGTATCAGAAGTAGTCTTTTTATAGAGTCCACTATTATACTCATAGCATTGATGTCATTGTCTTTGAACTTATCCATAACTATATAATGTTAGGGTTCCTTCTCTTTTCCTTCTTCAAATTATGGTTCCATGATCTTTCCTTTCCACGATATCAAATTTGTTCTTGGCAAGGATGAGATCAATCCTTGTCTTCAACACTCTGAAGTTAGAATCCCCTTCCCAACGTTTTCTAACCTCATAGAGTAAGTCACTTGACTACTATGACGGTCAACCTTTGACTTTGACGAAACACTCAAACTTGATGTCTTAAGCCTGAAATTCTGAGAGGTCGCTAGGTTGGGACACTGGGATGGCATCCATAAATTAGGTCCAATCTCTTCCCTTAATTAAGGTTCCTTAACAGGAGAGGTTGGGTTTCGTTCTTTGGAGAAAAACTTTGGCTACCAGCTGCAACTGTAACTAAGAAAAACCATCCCAATCTATCTTCCAGTAGCTAGACTGTCTGAAGATAGTGTGAATTTATAAACTATTAGAAATATATGAGTTGTGTTTGTTTTAACCACAGACATATAGCAATATTGTCCACCCCAACCATAGGCGAAATACTAGACACCTTAACCTTGATAGAGGAAAGTGTGGGAAGCAAACCCTAGGCCTAATAGCCAATCAAGGTATATCCTCTCGAGTTATCATGCCAAGTAGAAATTCCAAGCCGTAACCAAGAGTCCAAGGCAAACCGAGAAATACAAGTTATGCATTAGGCTGCAGACTCTCTCCATGCTTGCACACAACTAAATTTCACAGGTTATTGAGTTGTGTCCTTCAAATGAGCTCCTAAGTCTTGTATTTATACTTCTCCTCCTTAGTTGTTGTTTGGGTTGGCTTCTCATTACGGAGGCTAAAAACTCAGTATTAAATATTTCCTTTGTAGGCTTGTCTTCTAGGGTTATGTCCAATGCTTTAGGGTTTCTTGCTTTCGAAATATTCTATTCTTGTTAGAGTTACACATTGCCAGTGTCCCAAAGGCTGAGCCCCGTTACAAATCATGATATGTGCAATGAATTGTAAATGTGTTCTATAGGGTGGTGAGCCAAAGTTTGTATAATTTGGAAGGCTTATGTGTTTTGTTAGGCGAGGGAGCCTAAATGTTGAAGACCCGGGAGCACTGGCGGTACTTGTATGTGTCACCAGATCAATTAATAAAATATAAACACCACCGGTCTTGAGACCGACCACCGATGAATGAGTGATGGGGAATTGAGCGTCCTGAGTGGGCAAGGGATTAGAGGTTGAAAGGTGGGAAAAGGAGTGATGAGCCTAGGCTAAGCCTAGGGGCTTAAGCTGAAATGTATTTTAATATTATTTCAAAAGGTATGTGCATTTTACATTTTATCCTAAGTTTTGGAAAGGCGTGCAAGGGGATGGTGGAACGCATGCAGTTCGAGGGGTGACAAGTGTCAACCTAGTGCATGCAAATATGGTGTCGAGGCTGAGCTGAGGGGATCTTCCTCCATTGGACCCCGAACCTCTGTGCATGGAACCACTACGACCTACGTGAATTACCACGGTTCATCTCTAAAAGCCGTGGCTTGTGTTAGTGCTACACAAAATGCATTAATGCGCCCTACGATGCAGGGCTGAGAAGATTATGTCGATCTCATAAACCCCGGTTGACTCTTTACTGTTCGAACCAGTCGTGTAATTTCTAGCGTGGATTGTTGTCGCATTTCCGGAGACTCATCACTGCATTGAGATCATCCCTATGATTGAACAGGCTTGGGAAGCCTGTGTCTTTTTTCCTCGTGGGTTGTGGTGACCACACAATATTGGACTGCGTGAGGCTTGTTGGCTTTTGAGCGACTCCCTCCAGGTGAGAAACTGTGCAGAGGAAGGAGAGAACTACTAGAAGGAATACAGCGCCACTTAGAGCAGGAGAACTTTCGGTCAGTCACATTCTGTAACCCAGTAAGGAAGCTGGCTTAGCAGAAGAACTGTCTAGGTGACAAGAAGGTGCACTCTCCTGAGGTGGAACAAGCATGGGAATGAGGGTCTGTGGGCGATGAGCGTGGGAATTCCTGGGATAGATTTCTTCCTGGTGGGAGCGTGGGAGATTCCTGGGATAGATTTCTTCCTGGTGGTTGTGTATGTGCTATTTTCCCTGTAACCTCAGCCTAGCCTAGGATTCCTTGCCTTGGGGTGGATCTCGGTCCCAGCTCGGGGGTGACCTACTGTTGAGTTGATGAACAGTGTGGTCTAAGGCTGGGAGGTTCGTGGAAGGCCTGCACTTGGTTGGTGAATTCTACAGCTGTTAAAAGATAAGTATCTGAATTATGTTTTATCACATTTAACATGACTGAGCTGTTTATGCATCATGTTTCTGCTGTGTAAATGAATTACTGTTGAAGGCTATGGCTTGTTTAATTGTAGCAACAACTTATATATTTTACTTTGATATTTTAGTGTGTTTAATTGCTTATATGCATGTGCTTATAATTCCAGTATGAATTATGTAAAAATCCATGTATAGAATGGTAACTGAGATGTTTGGAAACCTCGGTAGTGAAAGGGTACGCTACAAATTGGTATCAGAGCCAAGGTTTCGACATTGAGCCTAGATGGGTCAGTTGAGTGGTCTTTGGACCGAGGGTGAGAGGAGAAATTGTGTTTGGAGGGCCAATTTCGGATGTTGGTTTGTTCCAGTGTGTCAAGTAGTTTCTTGACTGCGTTTATGAGCTCAGGAGGTTTAGCGGTGATGTGAAACCGCAGCTGGTATGGTCTATGACCACAGGAAGACAGGTCTCTACACCAATGGTGTTAGAACCGTAGGATCTGTTCAGGAGGGAAGGAGAACCCTTGTAACCGTCAGATCTGGAGAATGTGCACAAGGGTTAAAGCCTTTGGATACTGCACAGGAGGTTACGGCCACACCAGGAGTTAAACTCGGGAGGATCGTGAGTCGTAAGATCCCTGTGGGATTACCCGTCAACCGTCCGAGCTGACAGAAGTTGCGCAGGATTTAAGTCCTCATGGGTAGAGGAGAAGTCTCGGAGAGGCGTCGGGATAGTGGAGTCATCAGGATTTTAGAAGTCAAGAGAACCAAGACCTTGTGAGTCTCGAAACACCGAAGAAATCATAGCCGTAGGATCTCAAGGAGGACACGTGTCAGAATCCTGGAGAGAGTCGGAAATCGGAGAATCGGAGTTCTCGAGCACATAGAGATCTCGTCACACAGAATCGCGATCCGCGATTTCGCGACAAGATCTGGACCGTTCATATTGGGGGACACGTGGCAGAGATCTGCCATCGGGGAAGTCCCAACAAGGAGTAAGTCCATCAGTGTTTGAAGTTCATTGAGAAATCGGGAACCCCGGTGACAAGTGATTCATACACTTTGAAACTCTGAAACCCGAAACCCCGATGAGCGGTTGATTACGGTCACGGGGTAGAGGTCACATGGACCTGGGCTTAACCGCGAAGGATTAAAGCAAAAGGCGCATCGACATATCGGGATGTCAGGGATCCCGTGAGCATATGCGCTTTGACATTGAAACCGTCGAAACCCCGACGGGGTAAGGTGGAGGTCATATAGTATGGTCCTATGGACCAGAGGCTGAGCCAAGAGGGATAGCCAGTGTAAAAGCACATCGAGAATCGGAGGATCGGGGGTTGTGAATGCATGTGCATCACGACATCACAAATCTCGAAACCCCGATAGGAGGATTGATCATGGTCATGGGCAGTGGTCATATGGTGGAAGTTTAGCCAGGGGGGCTAGCGCACGAAGAGCTCATTGGGAAATTAGAACCCAAAACCCCGACGGGAAGTTTACTGCGGTCATACGAAGGTTGGTCGTATGGTGAGGGTATAGCCCAGAGGGCTAGCACGGACGGAGTCCATCGAAAATCGGAAAATTGGGGATTCCGCTGTCAAGAGTTTTGGCACATTTCGATTCGCGAAACCCTGAACCTCGATAAGGGAAAAGGCCGGGGTCACGATTCAGTGGTCACATGGTGTAGAGCCTTAGCAGGGGCTAACACGTAAAGGTAGCGTATCGGGAAATCGGGAAATCGGGGATTCAACCCACCAGAACATTGCCGGTTTCCAAACCCCGATAGAGGTAACCCCGATAGAAGGAAGGGAGACCTCGAAGAGTTCCTGGGGGAGGAAAATTTCCCGATAGGTAAATAGGAGAATTTCAAGAAACCCGAAAAACACAGAGACAGACAGAGCTCAGAAAACTTGTGAAGTTGAAATGTCTTTCCTTCTTGTTCGTATTAGTTATAAGCGTTGTGGATTATTCATGAAATTTAATGGCCTGACAATTTTGAATTGGATTGCACAGTGCGTGTTCAGAATACAACAAAGGCCAAAACTCTAGTTAATCAACACCGAGTATGGAGTGGGGAAGAGTGCAAATTACCCCTGAAATGGAAGACGAACGAGAAGGAAAGGATGTTAACCTAGGATTCGAAGGATCGAACTCTAATGGGCATGGAAAGGAGATGGATAAGGAAGGACATATAATGAAAATCCTTGATGGATTGCAAAGAGAGGCCAAGGAGCATCGAGCTGACAACCAAAAGCTCATGAAAGTCAAGGATCGGCAAGGGAAATTAAACTTAAAATTCTTGCAGAGTCTGGAAAGAATAGAGAAGAAACTTGAGAAGGGAAGAGACTCAGGTACGACAGAGAGTTGCAGAGAACATGGGAGAAGAAGCAGATCGAGGAGTAGTATCCGACATCACAGTCGCTCCCAAAAACATTCAGACAGGGAGACACACAGTAGTTCAAGCCCATCACCTACCAGGAAACATTGAAAATCTGGAAGGGAGGAATTGAAAGGAGAGATGAATAAAATTAAGCCTCCAACATTCGATGGAGAACATAAGAAGGAGGAAGATGTCGAGACATGGTTGCTGGGCATGAAGAAATACTTCCAACTGCAGAATTATTTTTCCCATGCAGAAGGAAGAATTGCAATGTACCAGTTGAAAGGAAAAGCGTCCATGTGGTGGGATCAGTTTGTGCAGGTGCAACACATTCAAGAGAAAG
>SNQJ01S0211202.1:3857-15925 GCA_010110895.2 Picea sitchensis | reverse complement strand
CATGAGGTCCATGTGCCCTCCTTCCCAGGGCTCTCATCCACAACCCTAAATTATTCTCCCCTTTATCTCCTCGAACCCTAGCCTCACTCGACCATTTTCATTCTCATTTTTTTTTCTTCAAACACTCTGCAGAGGTGAAGGATGAGGCCGACGGCCATGGCCATCCCTCTGCTCGGTCGACCCTGGTATCCACGAGTTCCAGGAATGGAGGGCATGTCGAGTGCAGTGGCACGTTCCCTCTGCTCCTTCGTCGTGGTTCAATGGCTTTGAAACTGGACTTTGATGCTTGATAACTTTGGCACCGATGGTGTGATGAGTTGTGTGGTTGGGCCTGTGTGTTTTATGCTTGGCGCGTTGGCTTTGTGTGTGTTTATCATATCTATGTGTATATATTAGTATCTGTGATCCAACGTTATTACTATTATTGTATGCTATTGATGAATGTGATTTATGATTATTATTGTTATTCAATTTCACGATTTCCAGATGGTAGAGATAGAGCATGTGGGAAGTTACCAAACTTAAATTTCTATGCTATGAAACCCCTTTTTTTTCAGTCTTAGTTTGTTCTCCCTGCTTTCTACTCCTCCTGCAGCATATGCCAACATGAGCCTGAAAACGAGGGCTGCAATAATGGGAACAATCCCGACTGCATTGTGTTTGAATAGGAAATGTTGTAAATGCACCTATGCAGGCCGCAAGCTGTTACGCCTTGGGTTCACAACAGGTTCCATACCCATAACCACAGAATATGTTGCCTAGCTAATTGCTTCGTTCCTCTGATTTAAACCTCAAACTTGTTTTTTTTTTGTGGGAGTAGTCCAGGTGTTTTAAGATTTCGACCTCTATTTGATCGGACTTTAACATCCTCACTGTACATTATGGACCTCTCCATGTGACTTGGTTTGGCCTTTAGTCCCTTCGTAGCTAAGATCTTGGTCTTGTGCGCAGACTTGCGTTGTATAGG
Organism: Picea sitchensis; assembly: GCA_010110895.2. Taxonomy (NCBI): domain Eukaryota; kingdom Viridiplantae; phylum Streptophyta; class Pinopsida; order Pinales; family Pinaceae; genus Picea; species Picea sitchensis. Next base: position 14,958 of record SNQJ01S0211202.1, on the reverse strand, counting down.
TTGTGCATTGTGTGTTATGCATTGTGTAGGTGGATGCATAGTGTGAATTACTAATGCTCCTTGTTGGCTCTCTCTCCTTGGTGTCTTAGCATTTGGTGTGTGTTTCCTTGTGAGCTGGGCTTTGCTGTGGGATAAGAAACTACAATTTCACTTTCCAGCCAGTTTTATGCCACTTTCCCAACATCGTTGTGCACTGCATGATTTGTGAAAGTGGTTGTTTATAGGTATTGTTCTTGCTTTCCTATGTTTGAAAACAGATTCACTGAGATTTGTGTTCCTTCTTATTCAATGTTTTGGCTTGGTGTTGTATTTTAGTGCAACGCCTCTTGTGGTCTCCCCTCCTCATAGCTTTGGCGCTTGGTTTCGACTTTGGTGCTTTGTGTTGTGTTGTCTTGGAACTCAAAACCCTCTTCGTGGCTTCTAGGTTAAGTGTGTTGTGTTCTGACCTCTGGTTTGCCCGACTGGTTAAGGGGGAAGAGTTAAGATCTTCTGCACATAAGTGCACGTGGGTTCTGACTTGTGGCTTGTGTATGAGTGTTTTTTTTTTCCTTTACGTCTCGTTATTTAGCTATATATTCTATCATTTTTAAGTTTTTCTGAGCCTATTATTCTTTATTCTTTATCCTTCTTACTTCTTGGAGGAGGTCAGGACTTTTACAGGTGCGTAGGTGACTTGAATAAGGGAACATAGACTTGACATTATGAGGGATTCACACTTCTCATTCTTTTATCTTTAGGGTTTTCTTAAGGTTTCAAGGTTACTTGTCTCTTAGGATTCTTCAGGTTAAATGACTTGTATATTGGGGAATTTTTTGCCCTACTAGGGAACTCAGTTCCATTCTAATTATAGGCCATTGTCATTTTAGGCCATTTTTATTGTAACAAAAAAGAGAATAATTTACCTCTACAGGGAATTATATCTCTTAGTTTTTATCCCAACTTACGAGACTCTTTATAGTTCATTAAATTGGATGATATATACCCTTTTTTTTAAATTTTACATTTTAGTTCTAGGTAGGCCTTTAAGGCTCCAGATTGTGAACTACAGCTTTAATACGATGTGTAAGGTCTCTGTCCCCACAGAGCCTTATAAAACACATGTTAAAAATAGAGAGTAGATAAATGTTTTTCTGTACAATTTAATCTTCAGCATTTAACCATAACTTATTCAACATAAATTAAATTTATTAACAGCATGAAAAAAAAATTAATAACAACCACATAACACAACAAATTCATGAAAATACATACCTCTATATGATGTTATTTCTCCAATATCCGTCTTTCCTTGTTGCGGCTCTGCCCAAACTCCGCCCAAACTCTGCCCAAAACCGAATCTTTCCTCCTTGCCAGCTAGGAGCAGAGCCCATCTGGCTCCCTATCTCCAAGAATCTGTGAGGATTCTTGGCCCCCGAGCCCAAAACTCCTAGAAACCTGGTGCATCCCTGTAATAGTCCACCCAAACTCCAAACTAGAAAATATCCCCAACAGAAAAATACAGTCCCTGCTCTCAAATGCTCTCTTTCCCCAAAATTCCAAAAGTCCCCTTTTCGAATACCTCTGCCCCCTCATATCCCCCTTCCCGTTCACCGCCTCCTACCTTCATTTAATTCCACCCACCTTATCCCAACATTTAATACCCTATCTTTCCATTTAATACCTTATCCCTCCATTCAATACCTTATCCCTCCATTCAATGCTTTATCACTTTTTACGTAAAGTTTTTATAATAATAAATTAAAAGTTATTAAGACTTTAATTCGTTACCCCAAAACATTAAATGTGTTAAATAATCAATTAATTAATTAATCAACATATATTGAAAATTAATTAATTAATTAATATTATTAATAATTAATCATTACTTAACTAATACTCATTAGGACAGTTAATTATTTAATTAACTATACTTGACAAACCTTAAGCAACTATTTAACTAGGGTTGTTACACTTGACCAGCCTCACTGGAGCTATGGAATGAGATGGAAGACCTTAGGGACTGCATGGCAGAGACGGGGGTCCATTCTCTTAGGTGGTGCAAGTTGGATAGAACAGAGCTGGTGTACCTTGGATTGATGTAGGTGTTGGGAATCCTGTGATAGCTTGAGTGTTGACTAGTTTGGTAAGCCGGGTAACACTTTGGAACCATCCTTGTGGATTCATAGCCCTAACTCGGGGGTGACATTGTTGTTGAGACCTAGAAAAACAATGTCTATGGTTGGGTGGAACATCATTGGTTTGCAGCTAGTTGGTGTCTCGTTTTATAAAATATAAGTGTTCTTTGTTAAGGTTCTATTTACTTGTGTATTTATTTCGTTGTGTGTTTGTTTACCTATGAATTTTGTATCCATAGTATGCATGCCTTTTGGTTATTGTTGTCCATGTTTTATGGTTCATTATTTTATGCTTATCTTGAATCTTGATCAATGCATGTGAGTATTTCATGCATCGTCTTTATTTAAAGTTAGATTAGAGGTCGAATTAGTCTAGAAAGGGGACTCGAATTTAGCGTGCCCAACCTATGGGTGGTTGGGTATGTTACAATAGGCATATGATCCAAGATTTTTCAAGTTGATTTTGATTTTGTAAATTAAGAAATGTTGGAATAGAATAACCATGGAAAGGAGATTCTTGTTTTGGATGAAATATTTTCATGCTTAGAAATATTCCAAGGTAGATAGAAATATGCACTTTGAGATTGTTGAGGATGAAGCTTTACATGATAATTTAAGAAGTGATTAAACTGAGTTTTTTTTCACTTATTTGGAAACTTTGTAGCCTAGTTTTCCTAGAAGTGTTCCTTGACGTTCCTTCCTGCTCGAATATATATTAGTAGATAATTGTGTACACTATTCCAGGTCCAAAACTATATATTCTATTGTGAAAAAAATATTTTTTTGTTGTTCCAATATTGAAAGGTTTGAAAGGTTTGATGAAGGTTACTAATTTAGTTATGACACCTGGTTTGTATGGTCGATGAAATGTGATGGTGATGACGATCCATTGAGATTGAGGTGATAATATGGTGTTTTGATAATGTTTTTTTTAAATATATATATAATATAAGCATATACATGGTATAAATACGTATATACCTAGTAATAAAGTACCTTGTTAGTCCTCACAATTTGTTTATTTAGGTATATGAAAAAATAATTGGAATTTAAAAATATATTGAATTATTGTTTTTATTATCTTTTTTGAAATGATTTTTGTGGTGAACTAATTTATGGAAAATTTTGATAAATGTAAACTATGCCATTACATGTTAGAATTGTACTATTGCATGCCAAGATTGTTTTATCAAATATACCCATTATTTGTGATATATTTCCATTATGTATGTGGTATACTAGAAAAGGAGAAAATAGTAGATCAAGGAAATATACAAATACTAATCCTACACAAATATGAGGGCTTTGAAGACATATAGATTTATGAGACATAGAAGTGGAAGATGAGTCAATTATTCATACATTGAGAAAAAGGGTAATACTAATTATTGGATTATTATTAAAACAACAATGGAATGGATCCAATAGGAATCCAAGTCAATTAATGTAGTATTACTAGAAAATAGAAAACACAATGGTGGACTAGTTGGTTGTCCAAGGTAATTAGAGGAAAAGGGACCTCAAGTATTTTTCCTTAGTGGTTTTATTGAGTATCTATAATACTTCGCAAAAAAAATATCAAAGGATTAGTTGAACGATTGAGTCAAATTTCAATGATAATAAAAGTAGGTAAACTATATAACTAGCTAAGTGCTAAAAAATAGCTCAATCTTCCTCTAATGCAATATATGAGTCTGGCCCAAAACTCATCATCAAAGGTTGTTGCTTCAATAATTTTTTAGATTCTATATGAACTTTTATCTAGTGTTGATGTTACTCTATAAGAACCCTAAAATAGTCATGATCCCTCTAGTTCCACATAGAGAATCACTAAGTTTGGTGTTCCAAATCAACAATCAAAGGAAACAATGGTTTGGTTCATAGAGTCAATGGAGTAGTTCAACATTACGCATCCAATAAGTCAANACATAGAAGTGGAAGATGAGTCAATTATTCATACATTGAGAAAAAGGGTAATACTAATTATTGGATTATTATTAAAACAACAATGGAATGGATCCAATAGGAATCCAAGTCAATTAATGTAGTATTACTAGAAAATAGAAAACACAATGGTGGACTAGTTGGTTGTCCAAGGTAATTAGAGGAAAAGGGACCTCAAGTATTTTTCCTTAGTGGTTTTATTGAGTATCTATAATACTTCGCAAAAAAAATATCAAAGGATTAGTTGAACGATTGAGTCAAATTTCAATGATAATAAAAGTAGGTAAACTATATAACTAGCTAAGTGCTAAAAAATAGCTCAATCTTCCTCTAATGCAATATATGAGTCTGGCCCAAAACTCATCATCAAAGGTTGTTGCTTCAATAATTTTTTAGATTCTATATGAACTTTTATCTAGTGTTGATGTTACTCTATAAGAACCCTAAAATAGTCATGATCCCTCTAGTTCCACATAGAGAATCACTAAGTTTGGTGTTCCAAATCAACAATCAAAGGAAACAATGGTTTGGTTCATAGAGTCAATGGAGTAGTTCAACATTACGCATCCAATAAGTCAACAATTTACACAAATAGACTTTTTACTAGATGCATATAAATTTTTAAGATTCCCTTTGTTTTTTCACTCACTATATGGACTACATTGCATAGCCCTTAAAGCCACCCTTTAATTTTTCTAGCAGTGTGTAGGTACAGTTGGTTCAAAATTTTAGCGTTCAAGCCATATGCATACGCATTATTTATCTTTTATTCCTAGCCTCATGATATCTACATTTAGTTTATTGTTTTGTGGTGAACCAAGCTGGTTCACTATGTAAATATCCAGTATAAATAGGACAATAGGTTATAATCCATATTGACAAATAATATATTGAGTAATAAAATGTATATGAATGAATAGTATGATGATTATAATGAACAATGGAGGCTTGTTTATATACCCACACAGGGGTTCTCTTTACCAATAGACATGTCCTTTGAGACATGTCCTTTCATTATTAATAATTATTATTTATTAATTATTATTTAATCATTATCTTATTAATATCTACTCTATATGTATATTTATGTTCATAACATTGCCTTCCCCTTAAAAATTCTTTGTTCTCAAAGCATATTAATGAAAGGATTAATGAATTTTTCTTTGATTTGTAATGTATTCTCATCCATTGTTCCAGGAGCTGTCATAGTTGATGATACCAAATGATATGAGTGACGAAGAGCTGAGTAGAATCGTCAAATTCTGAAAGAGTCTTCCCACCCTAGTTCGATCTTCATGGTTTTCGTCTCGGATAATATTGATATTGTAACTGGTTAATATATATACTCTTATAATTGGAACGTTGATAGGGAGTTCTTATAACATGATTTCCCTTTATTATACTTGTATCATTTTCTTATTTTGACTTTGATATATGATTTTCTTCATGCACCGATGTTGCCTTGTTAATGGCTGAAGTTTTATTAGTAATTTTATTTGGAGCTTCCATCGTTTGTACTTCGACATATGACATTGTATTTTTTCTAGTTGATTTTGCAACTTCTTGAGTGGTAATTTCTTCATGACTTGATTTGTCAATATCTTTAATGTTTTTATTTTTATTTTTCTCTTCTTTCAACTTTCTGATTTGTTCCAGTACCAACTAATTAAGGTTCTTCAAACACGAATTGTCTTCTTCTTTCACTGTGAGGTTCTTTTCCAATTCTTTTTCGAGGTCCTCCTTACCTTATTCTAATTTTTTTCCATATTGTTTCGTAACCTTAGCCTTCTTGATTTGGCCGAGTAATTTTTTATTGTTGTCTTTTAAGTGGGAAATTTCTTCATTTTTTTCTGTGATAACTTCATTAAATTCTTTTTCTATCATTTGCATTGCTTTTTTATTTTATTGAATTATTACTTCTGATATATTGTTAAATTCTTCTAGCGTTACTGAATCTAGCTCTGATGTAGTGTGTTGTAATGTTATCATTTTCTCCTTATAGGGAAATCCCACAAAAATTTTCTCCATGTTTAAGATGAAGGTACTTCGACTTTTACACCAGGGTAACTCGATGATGATGTCAACATCTTCTTGATACATAGTTGTAACATAGAATTGAAATATATACTCATATTCATTAATTTTCACTTGTAACTCCGTAATTTGAAAATAATCTTCCTTTGCAATTATATTTGGTTCTGGAATTAATAATTGATTTGCCAAATTAATATTCATGTAATTAACATTATAATCCAAGCTAATAATAATGTTAACCTATGTTCCCTGAATATTCCCCTTTAATGTCGAAAATCTGTAACCTACGGTCAGACAACCTTCATAAGTAAATCCTCATTTTGTCATTTTAGAATTGTCCATTTTGACTTTCGTCAATATTTTACGATGATTGATCTCTTGATTGTGAAGCTCATATACCTTTATATTAAAACTTTTCAATAACTTCTTTGAGAATAAAGAGTTCTTTTTACTCATTTCTTATTGTTTCTTCAAGGGTTAAATAACCCCTTTTTATTGTCTCTGGTAGACTTTGAAATATAATAATATTATTCTCTCTTTTTATAACTTAATATAAAAATTACTTATAACACCAATTGAAATATTCCTTTGATGGTTTGAATACAAATTATTAATTCCCCTTCTTATTCTTCTTAATTTTAATTACTTTTTCCTTTAAATTATCTCCCTTTTATTATATGTATATCCTTTTTATTAATTTTTATTTTATGATTCTTTGTTTTATACCTTGTTTTAAAAAGTATTATAAATATTTTTCACTTTATGTAAATACTTTTCACTTACAACTTAGGAGTTTGTTTTAATTTTAATAATACCTCTTTTCTCCTTTAAAGAGATTATATGATTATTTTTTCTCCTCTTGTTCGATATCTATAACTCCACATTATTAAGACATAACTCCTCACTTTGTTTGTTCAAACTTATATTATAATGTAAATTATCATACAACTCTTTAATTAAAAATTTTATGTATGAGTGTGACTTTGACTTGAGGTTTTCCTTTGTTCCTAGCGTAGTAGCTTCACCCTTTAATAATTCTTTTAATAATCTCTTTTTCTTTAATTGTAATTTAAAATGTCTCATTGACTTAATTTTGAAACGTCACGTCTTTTAATTTAGGGTCACGATAATCAGTCTTGCATTCAATTTTTTTGGCGAGTCGGATATATTCATTTTTAACTTTCTGAGATCGATAATAAAGTGTTTGTATGCGTCACTCCTTTTTTCTTATGTAAAACTCAGCCAAGTTGAATTTCAGACTGGTAGTTGAAACAAAAGTTGATCCACTGTTGAGATTATACAGAGAACGGTAAGGAAATTGTACGGATCTTAAAATTCAACAGTTGTAACTTAATTTGACGATTGTGTATGGAGGTACTGCAAAGTGTGTGCCCCTTTATTCTTTTGATTTCTGATTTTATTTTTCTTCAAATTTATTATATATATATATATATATATATATATATTTTATTTTTTTTTATCTATTTTTTTTTGGTTCTCTTGAGATCTGGTATGGTCTTTCTTCTGATTTTTTTTTTCCACAGAACAAATTTTTAATTTTAAATGGCCAACGACCAATTTTTTGCTCAAAGACTAGAAGTTCTAGTTTAGCGATATAATTTCCCTCGTCTTATGTTTAACAACGATTCCTTAGGTTTTTTTTTTTTTTTTTTTTNTTTAAGTTCTGAAATTGCAGCAGATTTATATATATATTTTTAAATGGCCAAAATCCAGTGGTGGGCAAAAAACCTAATAAGTAGAGAAACTCTCGATGGAAGTTGGCCAAAAGCTGAGATCAAGAGGAAACTCTGATAACGAGACTAGCCAAAGGCCGAGATCAGAAAAACGAAGCTCTAATACCACTATGGGTGAACCAAATTGGCTTACTATGTAAATATTGAATATAAATAGGACAATAGGTTATAATCCATATTGACAAATAATATATTGAGTAATAAAATGTATATGAATGAATAGTATGATGATTACAGTGACAAATGGGCGCCCTTTACCAATAGACATGTCCTTTAAGACATGTCCTTTCATTATTAATACTTATTATTTATTAATTATTATTTAATCATTATCTTATTAATATCTACTTTATATATATATTTATGTTCATAATATGTTTCTTTAATTTAATAATTATCTTGGTTGGAACCATTGTGAAACTATATAAGGCCTTAAAAGAATATATCTAATCACTTTGTTATGTAAATACATAGATCATTTTGATGTATAATCCTTATCAATTATTTTGACAACAATTTGAAAAACATTTAATGAAAATAAATAAAAATTGCAATTCATAAAACATGTCCCATGAAATCTGTGTGTGTATTCAAGATGGTCTCAAGTGTATATTTTTAACAAAATGGTACATCGTGCCTAATATAAAAAATGGCAAAAAATTCCTAAACATGGAGAAATTCCATATGATGCCCTAGATACAAAGTGGATCTGTCACATCGTAAATATTATTAAATTAATTACATTAATGAATTTAACTAATTTAATAAACTTTGGGATAAGTATGAAAATTCTTTCTCATAGACCAATTTTTCTTTCCATTTGGCCCCCCTCTACCAAGGCTAGAATCCACTCCCATTATTCCTCCTTCCACTAACTTCCCCATCAAAAATCTCAACCTCCTCATCAACATTGTAATATCTTCTCTAGAATATTACCCAATTTCATAAATCTCAATCAAGTCACACCATAATTCATTAAAACCAAATCCACATGTAGCATTCCATATATGAAACCAAATACACATGTAGAATTCCATATATGAGAGTAAGAGGGAATCAAGTTAATCAATTTAATCATTAACATTGAATCAAAGATATCACTTAATTCAATAATTATTATTGAGTCTGAATTAATCATTCAATTAAATAATAACAAAAAAATATAAACAAATCAACAAAATATATCAATCAACTTTATTAATTTAATCTACTCAAGTACATTAATAAAATTAAATACATTGTGTAACATAACCCATAATACCAATTTTCTTTTGTTATCTTGTTATCTTATTGTTTGATTTCATTATCTAACATGAACCATTAGATACAAAAATATGGGTTCATTTTTGTAAATTGAGTTTCCTACAATAACCCAAAAATAATTCAAAATTTGTATATTATTCTGAAGGAAACTATTTTCTTTTGTTATCTTGTTATCTTATTGTTTGATTTCATTATCTAACATGAACCATTAGATACAAAAATATGGGTTCATTATTGTAAATTGAGTTTCCTACAATAACCCAAAAATAATTCAAAATTTGTATATTATTCTGAAGGAAACTATTGATCCAAAATGGATCCAAGCAGGCCAAAAATTCAAAGTTCTCAAAATCAGAAGAAATCAAAGCCATCATGTAGGGCTTGTTCTATTGATTTCGGTAGTATGTTTTTTTTCGAAAATGGACATCGTATGGCAAAGTTATCGTGATCTGGACATTTTCCCAAACATGTAAAAAAACTCAAAATCAACAATGAGAGGTCATACTGCTAACATCAGTAGTACGTCAATGTGAGATGGTAGAGGACATCAACATGGCATCATGATGATGTCAACATGCTGATGTGGCAACACTAGAGCATGACACGTGCGAGGCATTTTTGGCCTTTTTGGGTGTTGATGTGGCAGACATGTGGATTGTACAGATGTTGGCATGGCAGTCTTTATGATGATATGGCAGGCTGAGGTTGTGACATTTGGCAGGGTATGATTGACATGTGGCAGTGACATGGCGACAGGTTGTAGTGACTTGGAAAGCTTTGAGCATGACCTGTTGCATGTGTGTTAACTGTGCAGGTTGACTGGCAAGATGAATGTGCGTTGACTAGACTATAGAGTTGAAAATCATAGGATAACATGTGGCCCAATCATAGGGTGCCACATAGCACCCCAAATGAGGCCAGTGACGTTCGGTTCAAAAATTTAGTTTTCACTCTAGAAGAATCGAACACGTGACCTATCCTCCTCCAATGACATAACTACCACGTACTAGGCACCTGGGTGCTTGCATTACTTGTTCAATCATATGGGAATAGTTGGTTTTAAGTTGGGTTAGCATGGAGATTAAGGGTTAGTGCCCGGTTGGCAGGTATACCTCATCGACCAAGGAACTGGACCAACATATGATCAGAGCTTAAGGAGCCAGTTCAAGGCATGAGATGACACTTGGACCAGGCGTGTGGCCACATGCCCTTCACATGACCTAAGTTCAAGAGCTAAGGGATAGGACTGAGCACCTATCACACCTATAACTAGCCACATGGGTGATCACATGATGAGGGGCCTCGAGGAAAGGGGCACACTTGCATATTTTTTCCAATTGTGGGTTTTTTAATCTGATAATAGGGATTTTTATGGTTATTTAGTCTCATGTTTTGTGGATTTTTCCCATTTTTAGGATCTCGAACCCTTTTGAGGTCAGATCTTGGGAGGAAGTTGGGATGTGACCCCCAACTAAAAATATATATAAACCAGGTGTTCTTAACAATCAGGGAGGTTCAAAAAAGGATAATTCTGAAGAATTGTGAATCTTAAGCCATTTTTATGCAGCGGCTTTGGAGGCCATTTCTGAGAGCTACGTTAAACCTTTTCCAGTGTCGTCATTTGTGTTGGATTCTTGAGGTGGAGAATAATATAACGTAATCCATTTGATGTACTTTCGATGTATTTTTGAAGCATTGAATATTAATAAGAAAGCCTCCCCCACTGAGACAAAGGCTCGAAAATGTATGCAACTTTGCCGAACTCCAATAAAAATCTCGACGTATTGGTTTTTATTCCGAGTGCATATTTTATGTCTTCATTCTTTATGATGGATGCAACATTCTTTCATTAAATCCTTTTCTTCTCTTCAATTTCCAAATGATAAATCAACTCATCCATAAATTTAACCAAAGTATTCAAAAGATTATTTTTTAATCAACTATGAATATTATCTACATAATTCTACTTAACATGTGCATAAGTCCTAATGA
>SNQJ01S0211201.1:24216-40141 GCA_010110895.2 Picea sitchensis | reverse complement strand
AGACACATACGCCATAAGCTATCTTTCTTGAATACCATTACCACTGGTGCAGAGTAAGAACTTTGGTTAGGTCTAATAATGCCAGCCTGTAACATTTCTTCAACCATGCGCTCAATTTCACTCTTCTGGGTGTAAGGGTATCTATATGGCCTCATGTTAGGAGGAACACTCCCAGGAATTAGGTGAATTTCATGATCATGATTTCGAGTGGGTGGAAGACCTTTGGGAATATATTCAAATAATTTGGAATGCTTATCAATGATCCTTTGGAGATCTTCAGGAATAGATGGCTTAGATGTTTGAACATCTAGTGAGCATAGTTGTGCAATAATGCATTGATGCCCCTTTTTCAATCATTTTTTCATGTCGTTAGAGCTTACCACCTTACCGGGTTTCCCTGTGACACCTCTTAACTCAATTTTTTTTCCTTTCAACGAAAATTTCATGAAAATTTCTTGAAAATTAAAAGCCACTATTCCTAATGAGTGTAACCATTGGATTCCTAGTACAACATATGCACCACCCATGGGTATAGCAATCATTGGACTATTCATTACATATTCCCCCATAGTAAGATTGATCTTATTGCATTTTCTTTAGCAATTGATAGTTCCTCCATCTACAATCATTACTTGAAACTCTGGCGCTGGATATACAAAACAATTGAGATCTTTGGCTAATTTATAGTGAATGAAATTATCAGTACTGTCATAATCAATTAGGACTATTTCCTTTTTCTTTTTGATGTATCCTTCGATCTTGATGGTTTGAGGAGTGCTAATTCCATCCAATGCATTACATGATATCGTGGGAGTCAACTCTTCAGGTAAAATTTCTTCTATGTTTTCATCTTGAGATGGTTCTTGTTCTTGTTCTTCTTCCTCTTCACAATCTATGTAGAATAATTTCTTCTCACCACACTTATGTCCCTTACTATACTTGCTGTCACAATTAAAGCATAAACCTTTTTCTTTTTCTTTCCTCCAATTGTTGAGTGTCAATACTTGTAGGTTGAGGTGTTTTTAGAAGGATCATTGTTCTCTCTATAGATGTTAGGATTAGTCCTTCTAGTAGCCATAGCCATATTTTACTTTCAACATTTCTTGCCATGTAAATGCATTCTCAATGATTTGGGTTCCCAAAGATGAGGTTCATCTTTGGGAACCTCATGTTGAATATTATCCTTTAAAAGTTCCTATGAATACATCAATCAAAGAGCTCATCTGGAATATCGGTTGCTTTATATTCAATCTTTGGAAGTTCTCAGTATTAGCACCGATGGCGGAACCCTTTTTCTTAGGATTTATCAATTGGCTAAAAGGTATTGCTCCTTGTATCCTCATGGTGTGCTATCATTTTATTCCGTGAAAATTGTCAAAGTGGCCCAGTGATTTTTGAGAAAAAAATCCATCGATACCATACAAATTGAGCTAGGTTCTAGATATAAAGAAGCAATTCATTTACCTTTATTGTATGTGGCATTATGGAATCAAGAATTGCTCCATCACGGAAGTATCCATGTGATTGTGTCCTTTCCATCAAACTTCCTCCTTATCATTCTTAGGAGCGTGGTTGGTCTTCAAACCAAAGTTAGGTTCTCATTCTTTATTCAGCTTCCTTGTGTCCTCATCATGAATTTAATGGGATGCATTTTCACTTTCAGTGTCTTCTCTGTTACAAAATTTATCAATACTTCCATGATCTCCCATTTTAAACCATCCATCTTAGTATCAAGTTATCTTCCATTGAATCCATCTTCTTTGTGGTTCATTTATGTCCCTACGTTTCATTCAACTTCATCAGGAAGAGTCCAAGTAGGATTTTACGGAGGCTTATTTGGTGTAGAATTTCGTTTTTGGTGCCATATTGAGCGATTTTGGTGGTTCTACTAGACAATATTTCTTCTATTGTATCTACCAAGTTTATTATACGGGTATGTGAAACTTTCTTTTATATATTTCTACGATATTTCTTCTACGCAATGCCACGGGTGGTCAAAATTGGATGTGCCAAGTGGAATTCTGATGTATCCACAACTTACCCGATTTTGTCATTTTCAGGATCCTCGCTTGTATAGCATGCCTCACTTTGTCATTGATATAAGGTGTGAAGCTTTCCCCACTTGAAATACTCTGAGGTATCCCGCGATCCAATGAAAATAATCCCACTCAATTTGGATACTCTAGGAAAGTGGGGTTATTTACGGAACACCTTCTTGAGACTAGTGGGATACCCTATCTTACAGTTGTCTACAAATTTAAGATGACCCAAAAGCTAAAATTTTTACCATATATACAATACTAATTTATGTAAATATCCTCTTTGGAGTTAGGAGTTTGAAACGTTGCAAAAAGTATTTTTATAATTGAAAATTCACAATGACTTAGTTGGATGATTATAGGGCCACGTATCTCGAAATTATAGACCTCGGGAGATGGTGCAAGACCCAACATACCTTGATCCATCACGATAAATATCTCCAAGTTCGTTCGGAAACATTGTAGAAAAAAGTTATAGCGAAATGCCAAGGTGTATTACCGGATATAGCACGAAACACCAAGACCAGCTCACATTACCATATGTTAAGAACCAAATATCAATATAGCATAGAAAAACCTCATAAAAGTACCGATGCCTTGAAAAAGAGATAATAATTTCATATAATAAACTTTGTTTGGGGAAACCTCCTTTTACCCACTTAAATGTTCCAAATTACCCGGATGATTCAAAATGAAAATGTCTCAACCGGTATATATACTCTAGGAGACTAGGAGGTATAATTACAACTAATATTTTCATGAGCATAAATAAAATAACATTACTAATATTATATTACCCCAATTATTAGATCAATGATCCAATATTAGGGATTAACGGGCCTCACCATTTGCAACTCAGCGTATGCTTCTTACGTGGATGAAAAGTTACTGTAGGAATGCTTACATGTTCGTGACTATGAAAACAATTCACTTTGGACAAATCCGACTTCTTACCTTTAGACTTCGGTTTGAATGGAATTTCTTCCCCTTCCCTTTTCCTTGCCTTTGCTACCTTCTTTTCCATGCATCAAGATTTGTAGTGTCTACAACATCTAGCTTAGGAACATATTTGTCAATGAATTCCTTTAAGCCATTTGTGTCCTCGAGTACTTCCTCCATCCTGTCCTTCTAAGAAATATAGTTTGAGGCGCCTCGAGTGCATACTCTGACCTCAAGCCATTGAAATCCATTTAGATCTTGAATCAATTGGCAGCACCATGAAGAGTCTTTTCCAAATTCCGATTCTATCCGGTCCTGGGCTTCGACTTCGCCCAATTTCATGTATAATACCATTTTAATACAAATTATTATTTCACGGATTCTCATGATCTAACAGTTATATGCCACTGTAAATATAGAATTGCGGCTTCTACAAATATTCTTTGGAATTTAAAGAAACCACGATCCTGTTCTGTATCAAGAAGAAGATCAATCACACATAACATGGGTGTTTTGCAGCGGGAAAGCATAAAGCTAAGCATACTATCATATATTATGTATATATCATGGATCATGAAAAATCTCATACAAAAATCTAATCTATGATCTCTCAATACAATATACAATCGACTCACTTTGTCATACAAAAATTGACAAATTCATGTGTGCCAATTTTATGCTTCAAATAGCGTGCACCTCCTCTGCGTAATCCCTGCTCATGGAGGTACATATCTGGGAGCTTCTGAAGGTGAAGGTGGACTCCCAGATTCGCGTATCGTGGTTGGAAATTGCAAGGATGACTACTTTGATTCGCAAGGATGTATGGAGGATCTGGCCTCAGCAGCGGTCTTTTCTCTTTGAAGGTGTATGGGGTTGTGTGTGTTTCAGAGGCCATACAAGTATGAAAATTTTTGTTTACAGTTTAACTGAAAACTCGTGGAGTTGGCTTCCGAGTTGTCGGAGAAGTGTTTTTGGATATATTGCTTGGAGCTCATGGATGTATTCCTTTGAACCAAGGTCTGATATATGAAAGTCAGATGAATAGTAAATGTATACATTCCTAGAACATGCAACTTGATATTGAGCTTATGAAGAGTATTCAACCTATGTATATGTCCTGAGACTTTCATGATATTCTAATTTGATATTGAGCTTACTAAGGAACACAACACCATTTCATCTAATATCTTATCAATGAATGGAATAGGGAACTTCTCCTTGATGGTGATTTTATGAAGTTCTCTATGCACCAGCTATGCAACTTTATGCAACTTACTTATGGAACTTATGCTGCCCAATACTGTAACTTTATGCAACAAGACTTTGATGATATTCTAACTTCATATTGAGCTTACTAAGGAACACAGTGCCATAAGTTATTATTTTTGAATAAGTCATTGTATTTTATGGGATAAAATCATTAGCATTTATGAAGACCGAGGTCTAAACAAGTCCACACATGCCCACTACATTTCCTAAATAAGAATGCGCACATTTATGAGTTGTGAGCAAAAAATCATTTTTTTTACCTTGGTTAATTTCTATAGATTATTTATTCCAAGATTCTCACACTTGACCAGATAATTTAAATTCCCTCTTAAGATTTGGTTAAGAGGGAATTTGAGGAAACGAGGCTTCATCATCTATACCAAGTTGCAACAACATGTTTTTGAAGAACTTAAGATGTTGAAGCTATGCACTCCACCTATTCTTACACTACTATATGTTTCTCATCATTTTGATATAGAAGATGATGCATATGATTATGGGATAGGTATTTTTCCGACACAACAATGGCATTTCATTGTGTTTTACTTAGAGACATTCAATGATGCAATCCACAACTTTTGGAGTTATGATAGAGAGATGTGCTCCATTCCTTAAGTATTTCATTAGTGGAGACACTATGTATAGGAAAATAAATTGTTATTCAATCCAACCATAAGCCATTAAGTTCAGAAACTTTTAGAACACACTGCATATGAAATGGAATTTCTTATAGCAATTCCAATTGGTTATCAAACATTTACATTGAAGAGATAAAAATGTAGACTACTATTTGAGTCATGCACCAATAGCATTCGCAGTGGTTCTTAACACAAAAAAGGTGTGATATATATACCACTGTAAAGAGTTCTACAATACACATATAAATTTTGTGAAAGTTTATGAAACCATCCAATAAGGATGCCACACTACCTACACAAGACTTATTATTAACTTGTATGATTTTCATGAATACAAATCTCTTTTTGTATTATTAGTAATAGGATGTTCTCACTTGCAAGTAAACCTAGGGATCTTTTGATTTGGTAATCTCATTTCTTGAAGTTGTTTGGGCATTTTTCCACATCAAATATAGTTGCAACTTTACAATAAATTTTTTATTCGCCATGTATGAGGCTTGATTTTGAGCACCAACTCAAATTGTTTGTTGCATGTTCGATTTCTAAATTGATAAATCACCATTGAGGTATGTATAATATTTTGATTATGTCCTCTAGATATTATGGATATGGTGAACCATAAACCTACACCAATGGATAAATTCTAACATGAATGTATGGTTCACCATATCCATAAGAAATGATGGTTCCTTTTCCATCACCATACTAACATATTCACCTCATGCCTCAATGGTGCCTTTCAACTAGAATCAATGGCACATTCCCTCACTAATGTCTGCCCACAATTAATGTTAGTGCCTTGATGGTTCCCTTTAAAGTATTGATAATATCCTCACCATCATCAGTACCTTTGATGGTTCCACAACATCATCACTTCATGTCTTCACTCATGTCACCTCACAATAATTCCACCCCTAATGCCCTCACTAGTTTTAGGCTAGAATTTCCAATTTCCACCCTCTCTCATATAGTTGTTTCCTCTCACCACTCTTTCCTTCACTAGTTCCAACCCTAGTGTGGTATCCTCTCACCTCTTGTCTCCTCTCTCTTTAACCTTTGCTTGAATGTTGTGCTCTCGTGGTAATTGTTGTCACTATCCCTTCACTACTTAAGGAAATTTGTTAACCTTTTTTTTATATGAACATATATTTCTTGGGTACTAAGATCACCATGTTTACACTTCTTATGTCTTGGCAAGGTTAAGAATTTTTGGAGAACATAAAAATTTGAAATCCTTATGTGACATTCCTCTTATGAAACAAGGATTTGTATCATTTTCTCTTTATTACATTGTTCTTTTCAGTGTTTGATGTGAACACATTTATTCACAACATATGGGTTCATAATTAAAAAAAAAACCCTTTATGAATGAATTACATTATAAGATATTGGTGAACAATGTGAATCCCCCATGATCCTTATGAGTATTTAAGATGTGTATGGTGGTCTCTATAATCCTAAAAACTTTACTATGTAGAAATGATGACATTTGATTCAATGTTGCATAGGTTTACTAAGTGAACTATAACATTTTCATGGTATTTTTAAAATTTAGGTCATTTTGCTTCCATTTATCGTCATTATCTCAATATACTTTTTTTCATTAGCAGTGAACACATAGTAATCAATCAATAATTTATTTCTTTGGCAAAACCTCTTGCTTCTTCCCATAGCTAGTTTTTCATCGAAGTTGAAATTATTGCATTTCATTTCCCTCTTGCATGGTTTAAAGAGTCGAGTTGAAACACCATCGGTTTCATGACCACTCATTTGAGTAACAATATCCTAAAATCAAGCACTAATTGAAATTTATCTAGCAACTTTTTATGGGGGCTCTTCAAACTCATCTTAGCTTAGGTGTAGAGATTTGGAATAAGTTGTGAGAATAAATTTCCAAAGTTGCTAAACAAACATAAAGCTTTGGGTTAGGGCGAAAATGAGTGCCATTGACTTTGGAAGCCCTTCTAACACAAAGGGTCAAGCATGAGGTCACATTAGGGCCAACAAAGTAATCAACCCTACTTTGTTGGTCTTGTGGTGTTGATTGTTGATTGTCCCCCCTCTACTTTGGTATAGTAGGTTGTACCATAGAGGCCATAATATTTTAAGTCCGTTGGATAGACTGACTTGGACTCCTTGGAGGGTTTCCACTGCTCGGTGAGGTAACTGCACCAGGGCGTTAGTTAAATTAAACAGGTTGTCAATGCTTTCCCACCCGCCAAAACCTGACCCCTTTGCACATTGATCCCGCGATGTTGGATTCCATCACCAACTAGTGCTTCTTTGTGAGAAGGTTTGTTTGCATTCTTGACTCCTAAATTAATTGGCATGTGCTAGATAATACAAGTGTGAAGAGTAACACTATGAAGGTAATCATTATGAGCTTACTATGATACCAATGGGATACTACTAGTAATCCCAACTAGAACCATTGTACTAATTAGTGTTATATCTTGATAGAACAATGCTTATGTTGATCCATTTTCATAGACTATTCAGAAATATTGATTAAATAATAGAGAATTTTAACTGTAATTTTAGAGTAATTCAGCCTTTTGAGTTATCTTTTCTTTCAAAGAGTTCTAGTATTAATGAGAAAACATTTATGTGTTCTTAATGAATAAGATTTTTTCTAACCTTCTATAAATTACATAGAGCATTATTGCTTCATCATTTCCTACTAGCTTCCATTAATGTTTACATGTAAAGAGTTCAACTTGTCTATTGTGATTGCACCTCTTTTAGTTGGACTTCATTGCTATTTTCATTTATTTTTCTACTCCCCAACCAAACTGAATTCCCGTTGTTGTCTTAAATATTCCCTGCTTCACTATGGAAACAACTTTTGTTGTGTATCTATACACAACATATTTTGTCTATAAAATATTTTGTTTTCAAGCTCATCAATGCCCCATCACTAAGTTAAGAGTGGTTAGTTGCTCATGATTCATCACTAAGTTAGTGGAGTGATGTTAGTTATGTGCATTAATGAATCACCACTAAGGTAGAGGAGAGTTTTTAGTATGAGACTCGTATTAAAAAGGGACCCCTCACTTGTAATTCATTCACCCACTAAGGTAGAGGAGAGTTGTTAGTATGAGACTTGTATTAGAAAGGGACCCCCCTCCTCACTTGTAATTCATTCACCCTACTATCAATATTGTCAAATTTTGTTTCTTAATTTGAGTACCAAGTATATGAAGATGTCTTCATCTGTATTTTAGAATTTATAGGTGCATTCCAACCCTTGGTTGTTCAAGTTCCCCCATCCCTTTTTTCTCTTCATTGTTTTTTATTACCAGAATGGTTCTATTTTAGGTATTGGAACACTTCAAGTTCGTATTAGAGCAAGTTGATTCTCGTTTATATTGTGTTGTTGGGAAAAAAAACTATCATTGGTATGAAAGAAACAATAACTAAAATATGAGGAAGAGGAAGAAGATTGATTTAGGAGCATCGCTCTACCTCAGCAAATGTGCTAGCGCGCCAGCACACAGACGTGCAATGGAGAAAGGGAGAGGCGCTGACCCTCCCATTTTTAAAATTTGAAATAATCCTATACAGATTTTTGTGGTGTAAGGTTGTAAATGTCTGGCCATGCCTTTGTACAGGTAGTGGTTGCATTTCATTTAAAAGGTTTCTTGTAGCAGGCCCAAATTGTGGTCAGGTCTGGGTAAACATTTATGAAAACTTCAATGTAATAAATGAGGTTAGGTGAGAGATGACGAGCTCTCAGAGTCTCTCTTTTGTAAGGAGATATTGTATCAAATTTCATAAGGAAGGTAGGCAGAGAATGATAGAGAGGCCTGAGGAGGTCTTAGAAGTTCTAAGAAAGAGAGCTTGAGAGAACTGGGACTTTGTTACAGTCCATTTTTTGTAAATCATCTGTATAGACACACAGAGATATTAGAAATAACGTTTTACCTGCATATCATGTGTTTATGTATGCTTTATATGTTTTTATGCATTTTCATGTTTTGAATGCATAACTGGTGAAGTATTGCATGAGTTTAAATTCATTCTTGTATTCGAGTTTTCGAGTGCAAGGAGTGCACACAGTCCGCAAAGAGTGCATTGACAGAGGTCTAACCTCAAGGGAAAGCTCAAGAGATATTTTGTTGAACCGTCATCAGCAGAAGTGCAAGGAGTGCACGGGAAGATATATGTATTGAGTTCAGAGAGAACCAGAGTTATTGAGGACTCTGTAGAGCTTTGCTAGGTGGGCATTGAGCCGGTGCAAGTGTGCATAGAAGAAATCTGTGTTGAGTTCAGTAAGAACTCGAGTTACCAAATACTATGTGAGTAAAATCCTTGCAAGGAGTGCGTCGAGAGGGAGAGAATTATTTCTTGTTCAAGAAATCCTTCAGATCTGAGTTTGACAAAATCCAGAGAACGCAAGGTGTACATGGGAGATCAAAATATTCAAGGAGATCAAGCTCAGAAGGGATAATGTAGAGGTTTTGAAAGAGTCGGACTTATTCTAAGTCTGAAAGATCATAGGAGGGATAAAGCTACAAGGGAGAAATGAGACCAAGAGTTGGGTCTGTGGGAAGAAGTTCAAAGGTAGAGACCTTTTGAACATTTGAAAAAATATTCAAGTCAAGAGAAGGTGGAAGATCAAGAGGAGGAGCAACAGAAACCATCTGATCGGTTGTGGAAAAGAACCAGGACCGTTAGATCTATGTCCAAGCAAAGGATTAATGAACGCAGGGGAAACAAATCCCAACCATCAGAAACTGGTTTTAACTCTTGGGAGTGCATAGGAGAGAGGGTTTTGAAAAATATCGAAATCCCGACATCATCGGAACCGTCCATCGGAAGGGAGACATGGTGAGCAATCAGGATTTCACTAACTCACGATTCAAAGAGGTCAAAGGGAAAATTCATGAAACTCACGAAATGCGAAACCGTGAAAAGATTCCAGTCATTGATTGAGGAGAGATCTAGACGGTTGATTGTCCAGGGAGAATTTTGGCATTTTGGGGATCGAGAGAATGGAGGTGAAAAGTATTTTGAATTCGCGATATGCGAAATCTTGACGATATCTAGACCATTAGATCCAGAGGAGTGCGAACCATTAGATTTAGACGCCCCAAAATATCGAATTTTTGGAAGTCGAGGATGTGAAGGAAGTTGTGACTTGTAAGTCACAAGTCGCGAAATCCTAATTCGTGAAAGGTGAATCTATATCATTGGATCTATAAGGGATATGTGTCAATGGGCCAGGAGATCTAGAAGGAGGCAAAGTTTGAGGAACTAAAATATCTGAATCTCGAAGAGCCAAAGAGTCGAAGCATTAGGGAGCCAAATATCCGAAGTGCCAAAAGGCCAGAGAGATTTTGAGTTGTCAGATCACCCGAAGTGAATCTGAACTGTCAGACCAGGGGAGGAGACAAGGTGGAAATCTGTGAACTCTGTGTAAAGTTATGAAGCTATTCATAGTCATCAGATTTATGAGGACACATTGAAGTATTATATGTATTTGGGGAGAAGACAAAAAGGTTGAGATTTGAGATCTCAGAATTCTGGAACCCGAAGAGGATATCGACCATTGATCGAGAGGAGGATTCCAAGACCATTGATATGGTTGAGGAGGTCAAGGAACCTAAGCGAGATCACAATCATTGATTGGGGATGTACGTGTCAGAAAATATTCCACTCTGGGAGATGTCCAGTCAGCAGAGGAAAGAACTTGAGAATCAAGATTCCCGAAGGCTGGACTCACGGAGGAGATCCTAGCCATATATTCAAGGGGATAGGTGGCAACAGATCTTCCACTCTAGAATATTCTCATGTAGAGGAGAGTGGAGTTTGAGAATTTTATTTACCAGAGGCTCGAAAGGTGGAGTCAACAGAAGTCGTTGATTCGAACAGGACTACATGTCGATAGATCGTAGAGATCTGTGGAGATGTGTCGAAGGAGGAAAGAAGAGTGGAACAAAGATCAATAATATTCATCTATCACAGGCAGTGCCAAAGGATCGTGAGATCGATGATTGAGAAGGATTGTGACACCAGAACATGCTCGGATGATAATAATCCTTGAGTGGGCCACAATTTCAACCACGGTTTTGGAAGGGAGATACATGGCAGTTGGAGGAGGATTGCAGGGTGAAAAGTGGGTTGGTATAATACCACTCTTGCCTGCACCCACAATCATGCATTATCACAAGGGAACAACCCAGGGTCGTATGAAGGAAGGGGCTAGTAAATATCAGCTAGCACTTGTGAACTAAAGAGTGCTGGAACATGCAGACAGAAGGTGCGGGTATCATAGGACCTGTGCCAAAGGAAGAAAAGGGGAATGTGTATAATTTATGGGTTCATTCAGGATCCCTTAGAGTCAATCCGACTAGACACTTGAAATGATCCAGAGACTGG
The DNA here is from genome assembly GCA_010110895.2 of Picea sitchensis. Taxonomy (NCBI): domain Eukaryota; kingdom Viridiplantae; phylum Streptophyta; class Pinopsida; order Pinales; family Pinaceae; genus Picea; species Picea sitchensis. The sequence goes on along the minus strand of SNQJ01S0211201.1, from coordinate 28,875 downwards.
GAGGTCGAAGAACCCCGGAAGGGGAGGGGGGGCTGCATCAGGTGGTATTAGATCTTAGATTTTAAATTTTTGTAGTAGAGAGTAGATAAATAAAATAATTTGATACACACCATCGGGTGGTATCCGATCATAGAATTGATTTATGTAGGCAACACAGGTAATCAGAAGACCGAGCCTTGCTTACAGACAACAAACAAAGGAGAGACGGTGAAAGGACATGATCTGATAATATCAGGTGGTACCATAAACAAGAGTTTTCCTATAGATAATAGGTGAAAGGAGGGAAGAGTAATGATGCTCTATAAGAAGGTTGTTGCATGGTCACAACAACAAAATTTTAAATAGTTGGGTGAGCTGTAAGAGAATATGGAGGTGCTCTTGGATTAAGAGTAATCCATAGACTTTCCACAAGGGTAGGAAAGAGGTGGAAATGGCTACTAAAGTCCATGGATGTGGTCCAAGAGAAGGCTGCAAGAAAAAAAGAAATCTAGAGATGGATCTAGAGCTCAATGAGGTACGAGCAATAATGGAGAATCTCGCATTTAAAATGTACAAGGATGTAAGAGCACATTAGGTGTATGAGTGGCCCATGAAGAAGAGAGTTAAATGGCCAGTAAAGGAATTGTTGGCTAGGGAACAATGAAGGTTGATGATAAGGTGGTTGATGCATATTGAAAACATCATAGATGAAGAGGAACCGACTCACATCTGTGAACCACAAACTAGGAGAAATCTCAGCGATGAGGAGGAGAAGAGATCAGATGAAGATATCATAAACTGTCAAGTGGGAGGAAATGGACTTTCAAGTTGTGAGGTGAGCAATGGAAAGAGACTAGGTGGAGGTATTGAGTAGTTCTAGGGGAGCAATGTCGAAGGTTCATATTTCCAAGTGGGAAACAAGATGGGATCAATTGATCTTATAGACTTCCAGGTGGGTAGGAGGAAATAAATGAGACTGTATGAAGGTCTTGGGAGCTCAAGAGTGAGTTCATGTCAGCAAGGAGCATGGATAGATGGAGATTCATGTGGATTTTTAGACCATGTGAATGAATATGATGACAATTTAAAAAATTTCACCATCTAGGAGGAGGATCAGAGGAGCGTTCTGATCATTGGGGGAATTCGTATATTCCTATCAGATAGCCCAGTTGAGGCCATACCATGTGAAGAAGGACAGTCAATGGTGATTGTCATGATGAAAAAGAAGATATCAAAAGTTGTCTAAGGAGAAGAGGAAGAAATGGAGAATACATTGATGTCTACCCCAACATAAGGAGAGGAGAATTCAGAAGAATGGCCCAAATTTTTCAGCCAAGAAATTGAAACAGAGATGATTGCATCACTAGAGCCTATAGAAGAAAGAGAAGCATACAACATAGACCTTACTGATCTGTATGCTAAATTGGAATCCCTAGAGAGAAGGGTAATAGTTCAAAGTTAGCACATCCAACAGATCAAGTGGGAGACAAATGGAGAAGCATACCAGCCTGGGGAGAAGCTGGAAGAAGTTGGGGTTGAACCAACACAAGGGGATATGACAGAAGCCAATCTGTTAGAGGAAGAAGTTGAGCAACAACTTAGTGATGAGACTACATAACTGAATTTTTCATCAAGGTGTCAAGCAAATGCCACAGAAGAGGAAAATGATATGGGGGATCAAGATGATCTACCCACTGATAAGAAGGAAGATTTGCAGCAGTGAAGACTGCACAAGAAGAGCCAGCCACTAGAGCAATTGGACAGAGTAATAAAAGAGATCAGAAAGATCATGTTGACATCAACAGAAGAAGTCAGCAAGGGAGAGTTGAACAGAAGAGAGCCTTCCATAACAACAAGGAAGAAACAAAAGAGGAAAAACAAATAGCAATGACAGCATAGCTGCAGAGGAGCAAGAGGAAAACTCCAGAAGAGAATTTGGGATCTAGGTGGATTTCAACACTGGAGAAGAGGAGATCATGAGTAGGAGATCATGTTTTTCCTATAATGGGAGTATGATGCAGGAGCATCACTCCACCTCATTAAATGCGGCAGCACGCCAGCATGCAGATGCATAATGGAGAAAGGGAGAGGCACCGACCCTCCCATTTTTTAAATTTGAAATAATCCTATACGGATTTTTGTGGTGTAAGGTTCTAAATGTTGGGCCATTCCTTTACAGGTAGTGATTGGATTTCATTTAAAAGGTTGCTTGTAGTAGGCCTAGATCATGGTCAGGTCTAGGTAAACATTTACAAAAACTTCAATGTAATAGATGAGGTTAGCTGAGAGAGGATGAGCTCACAGAGTCCCTCTTTTGTAAGGAGATCTTGTATCAAATTTCAAAAGTAAGATAGGGAGAGAATGATAAAGAGTTCTGGGTAGAGAGGTCTGAGGATTTCTTAGAATTTCTGAGAGAGAGATCTTGAGAGAACTCGGACTTTGTTACAATCTAGTTTGTTTTAATCATTTGTATAAACACACAGAGATAGTAGAAAAACATTTTTTCCTTCATATCGTGTGTTTATGTATGCTTTATATGTTTTTATGCATTTTCATGTTTTGAATGCATAACCGATGAAGTATTGCATGAGTTTCAATTGTTTCTTGTCTTTGAATTTCTGAGTGCAAGGAGTGCACACAATCCGCAAAGAGTGCATTGACATAGGTCTAACCTCAAGGGAAAGCGAAAGAGAGATACTGTTGAACCATCATCAGTAGAAGTGCAAGGATTGCATGGGAAGATATCTGTATTGATTTCAGGGAGAACCAGAGTTACTAAGGACTCTATAGAGATCTAGCAAGTGGGCATTGAGCCGGTGTAAGTGTGCACAAAATAACTCTTTGTTGAGTTCAGTAAGAACCAGAGTTACTGAATACTCTATGAGTAAAATCTCTGCAAGGAGTGCATCGAATAGAATAATTCCAGGAGGGTGAGAAGTATTTCTTGTTCAAGAAATCCTTCGGATCTGAGTTTGAAAAAATCCTAAGAAAGCAAGGTGTGCATGGGAGATCGAAATCTTTGAGGAGATCAAACTCAAAAGGGATAACACAGAGGTTGCGAAAGAGTCAAACTTATTATAAGTCTAAAATCACAAAGGAGGGATAAATCTACAAGAGCAAAGCAAGACAAAGAGTTGGGTCTGTGGGAAGAAGTTCAAAGGTTGAGACCTTTCAAACATTTGACAAAATATTCTAAGTCAGGAGAAGGTGGAAGCTCAAGAGGAGGAGCAAAAACAACCGTCTGATCGATTGTGGATAATAAATTGGATTGTTAGATCTAGCTCCAGGAAGAGGAGGAACAAAAGCAGGGGAAACAGATCTCAGCCATCATATATGAGCACGTGGATCAAGAAGCATTGGATCCAGAGTAATGTGCATAGGTTTTAACTCTTGGGAGTTCATAGGAGAGAGGGTTTTGAAAAATCGTGAAATCTCGACATCATTAGAACCGTCCATCGGAAGGGATGCATGGCGAGCGATCATCATTTCGCTGACTCGCTATTCAAAGAGGTCAAAGGGAAAATTCATGAAAATCATGAAACATGAAATCCCAAAAAGATTTCTGTCGTTGATTGAGGAGAGATCTAGACTGTTGATTGTCCAGGGATAATTTCATCATTCCAGGGATTGAGAGAATGTAGGTGAAAATTCTTTTGACTTCGCGATACACAAAATCTTGATACACGAAATCTCGACGAGATCTGGATCATTAGATGGAGAGGAGCATGAACCATCAAATTTGGACACCCTGAAATATCAAAATTTTGGATCTCCAAGATGTGAAGGAAGTTGTGACTTGGAAGTCTCAAGTTGCAAAATCCTGATTCACGAAAGGAGAATGTGGACCATTGGATCTATTAGGGATACATGTCAACAGGCCGGGAGATCCAAAAGGAGGTGGAGGTTGAAGAACTAAAATAGTCGAAGACCGAAGAGTTGAAGAGCCAAAGCGTTGGGGAGCCAAAGAGCTGAAGTGCCAAATGGCCAGAGATATTTTGAGTCGTCAGATCACCCGAAGTGAATCCGAGTCGTTGAACCAGGGGAGGAGACGAGGCGGAAATCTATGAACTTCGGGTAAATTTCTGGAGTGATTCATAGCCGTCGGATTTAAGAGGACGCATGGAAGTATTCCACGTATTTGGGGAGAACAAAAAAAGATTGAGATTTGAGATCTCAGAAGTCTGAAACCTAAGGAGGATCTCAATCGTTGATCGAGAGGAGGATTCCAGGACCGTTGATCTGGTTGAGTAGGTCAAGGACCCGAATCGAGAGCAGATTCATTGATTGAGCATATACATGTCAGCATATCTTCCACTCCCAGAGATGCCCAGTCAACAGAGGAGAGAACTTGAGAATTGAGATTCCCTAAGGTCGAACTCATGGAGGAGATCTTGGTTGTAGATTTAAGGGAACAGGTGGCAACAAATCTTCTACTTCGGAAGATTGTCACGTAAAGGAGAGTAGAGTTTAAGAATTGAAACTCCTAGAGGCCGAAAAGAGAGTGTTACGAACCTGAATAGATCTACAAATATAATCACCACAAATACTGAATACACAATAGATCCAAAGAGCAATATAGAAGAAACCACACTTTATTATTTCAAAACCCTTGAGGTAGGGAAACACCATACAATGGATCCTATTATGGAAGGGATCCTCTCCTGTTCACTTGCCTCTTCG
>SNQJ01S0211201.1:0-19152 GCA_010110895.2 Picea sitchensis | reverse complement strand
ACATTTTTTCTAACCTTCTATAAATTACATAGAGCATTATTGCTTCATCATTTCCTACTAGCTTCCATTAATTTTTACATGTAAAGAGTTCAACCTGTCTATTGTGATTGCACCTCTTTTAGTTGGACTTCATTGCTCTTTTCGTTTATTTTTCTACTCCCCAACCAAACTGAATTCACGTTGTTTTACTAAATATTCCCTTCTTCAAGATAGAAACAACTTTTTTCGTGTATCTATGTACAACATATTTTGTACATAAAATATTTTGTTTGCAAGCTCATCAATGCCCCATCACTAAGTTAAAAGTGGTTAGTTGCTCATGAGTCATCACTAATTTAGTGGAGTGATGTTAGTTATGTGCATTAATGACTCACCACTAAGGTAGAGGAGAGTTGTTAGTATGAGACTCGTATTAGAAAGGGACCCCCCTCCTCACTTGTAATTCATTCACCCTACTATCAATATTGTCAAATTTTGTTTCTTAATTTGAGTACCAAGTATATGAAGATGTCTTCATCCGTATTTTAGGATTTATAGGTGCATTCCAACCCTTGGTTGTGCAAGTGCCCCCATCCCTTTTTTTCTCTTCATTATTTTTTATTACCAGAATGATTCTATTTCAGGTATTGGAACACTTCAAGTTCGTATTAGAGCAAGTTGATTCTCGTTTATATTGTGTTGTTGGGAAAACAAAATATCATTGGTATGAAAGAAACAATAACTAAAATATGAGGAAGAGGAAGAAGATTGATGCAGGAGCATCACTCTACCTCATCAAACGCATAGCACGCAGACGCGCAATGGAGAAAGGGAGAGGTGCTGACCCTCCCATTTTTAAAATTTGAAATAATCCTATACGGATTTTTATGGTGTAAGTTTGTAAATGTCAGGCCATGCCTTTTTACAGGTAGTGGTTGGATTTCATTTAAAAGGTTTCTTTTAGTAGGCCCAAATCGTGGTCAGGTCTAGGTAAACATTTATGAAAACTTCAATGTAATAAATGAGGTTAGGTGAGAGAGGACGAGCTCTCAGAGTCCCTCTTTTGTAAGGAGATCTTGTATCAAATTTTATAAGGAAGATAGGTAGATAATGATAGAGAGGTCTCAGTAGAGAGGCCTAAGGAGGTCTTAGAATTTCTAAAAGAGAGAGCTTGAGAGAACTAGGACTTTGTTACAGTCCAATTTTTGTAAATCATTTGTATAGACACACAGAGATATTAGAAAAAAAAAATCCTACATATCGTGTGTTTATGTATGCTTTATATGTTTTTATGCATTTTCATGTTTTGAATGCTTAACTGGTGAAGTATTGCATGATTTTAAATTTGTTCTTGTCTTCGAGTTTTCGAGTGCAAGGAGTGCACACAATTCGCAAAGAGTGCATTGACAGAGGTCTAACCTCAAGGGAAAGCTCGGGAGATATTTCGTTGAACTATCTTCAGCAGAAGTGCAAGGAGTGCACGGGAAGATCTATGTATTGAGTTTAGAGAGAACCATAGTTACTAAGGACTCTGTAGAGCTTTGCCAGGTGGGCATTGAGCCGATGCAAGTGTGCATAGAAGAAATATGTGTTGAGTTCAGTAAGAACCAGAGTTACTAAATACTATGTGAGTAAAATCTCTACAAGGAGTGCGTCGAGAAGAAGAACGCCAGGAGGGAGAGAATTATTTCTTGTTCAAGAAATCCTTCGAATCTGAGTTTGACAGAATCCAGAGAACGCAAGGTGTGCATGGGAGATCGAAATCTTCGAGAAGATCAAGCTTAGAAGGGATAATGTAGAGGTTTTGAAAGAGTCAGACTTATTCTAAGTCTGAAAGCTCAAAGGAGGGATAAATCTACAAGAGAGAAGCGAGACCAAAAGTTGGGTCTGCGGGAAGAAGTTCAAAGGCAGAGACCTTTAGAACATTTGAAAAAATATTCTAAGTCAAGAGAAGGTGGAAGATCAAGAGGAGGAGCAACAAAAATCATCTGATCGATTGTGGAAAAGAACCTGGACCATTAGATATACGTACAAGCAGAGGAGGAACGAATGCAGGGGAAACAAATCCCAGCCATCAGAAACTGGTTTTAACTCTTGGGAGTGCACAGGAGAGAGGGTTTCGAAAAATCTTGAAATCCCGACATCATCGGAACCATCCATCGAAAGGGAGACATGGAAAGCGATCAGGATTTCACTAACTCATGATTCAAAGAGGTCAAAGGGAAAATTCGTGAAACTCACAAAACACGAAATCGCGAAAAGATTCCAGTCGTTGATTGAGGAGAGATCTAGATGGTTGATTGTCCAGGGAGAATTTCAGCATTTCGGGGATCGAGAGAACAGAGGTGAAAAGTATTTTGAATTCGCGATACATGAAATCTCGACTATATCTGAACCATTAGATCCAGAGGAGTGTGAACCGTTAGATTTAGATGCCCCAAAATATCAGAATTTTGGAAGTCGAGGATGTGAAGGAAGTTGTGACTTGGAAGTCGCAAGTCGCGAAATCCTGATTCGTGAAAGGAGAATTTGGATCATTGGATCTAGAAGGGATATGTGTCAATGAGTTGGGAGATCTAGAAGGAGGCAAAGATTGAAGAACTGAAATATCTGAATCCCGAAGATCCAAAGAGTCGAAGCATTGGGGAGCAGAAGATCCGAAGTGCCAAAAGGACAGAGAGATTTTGAGTTGTCAGATCACTCGAAGTGAATCTAAACTATCAGACTAGGGGAGGAGACGTGGTGGAAATCTGTGAACTCCGTGTAAAGTTTCAGAGCTATTCATAGTCATCGGATTTATGAGGACACGTTGCAGTATTCTACGTATTTGGGGAGAAGATAAAAAGGTTGAGATTTGAGATCTCAGAATTCTGGAACCCGAAGAGGATATCGACCATTGATCGAGAGGAGGATTCTAGGACCATTGATCTGGTCGAGGAGGTCAAGGACCCTAAGTGAGAGCACTGTCATTGATTGGGGATTTCTGTGTCAGCAGATCTTCCACTTTGGGAGATGTCAATCAGCAGAGGCAAGAACTTGAGAATCGAGATTCCCAAAGGCTAGACTCACAGAGGAGATCCTAGTCATATATTCAAGGGGACAAGTGGAAACAGATCTTCCACTCCAGAAGATTCTCACACGGAGGAGAGTGGAGTTTGAGAATTTAAACTCCCAGAGGCTAGAAAGGTGGATTCAACAGAAGTCATTGATTCGAATAGGACTACATGTCAGCAGATCGTAGAGATATGTGGAGACGCGTGGAAAGAGGAAAGAAGAGTGGAACGAAGATCGATAATATTCATCTATCACAGGCAGTGCCAAAGGATCGTGAGATCAATGATTGAGAAGGATTGTGATGCAAGGACATGCTCGGATGATAATAGTCCTTGAGCGGGCCGCAATTTCAACCATGGTTTTGGAATGGAGATACATGGAAGTTGGAGGAGGATTGCGGGGTGAAAAGCAGGTTGGTATAATGCCACTCTTGCATGCACCCGCAATCATGCATTAGCACAAGGGAACAACCTAGGGTCGTATGAAGGAAGGGGCTGGTAAATATCAGCAAGCACTCGTGAACTGAAGAGCGCTGGAACACCCAGACAGAAGGTGCGGGTATCACAGGACCTGCACCAAAAGAAGAAAAGGGGCATGTGTATAATTTATGGGTTCATTCAGGAGCCCTTAGAGTCAATTTGACTCGACACTTGAAACGATCCAGAGACTGGGAGGTCAAAGAACCCTGGAAGGGGAGGGGGGGCTACATCAGGTGGTATGAGATCTTAGATTTTAAATTTCTATAGTAGAGAGTAGATAAGGAAGATACTTTGATACACACCATCAGGTGGTATCAAATCACATAATTGATTTATGTAGGCAACGAAGGTAATTAGAAGACCGAGCCTTGCTTACAGACAACAAATAAAGGAGAGACGATGAAAGGAGACGAACTGATAATATCAGGTGGTACCATAAACAAGAGTTTTCCTATAGACAATAGGTGAAAGGAGGGGAGATTACTGATGATCTATAGGAAGGTTGTTGCATGGATGCAACAGCAAAATTTTAAATAGTCAGGTGAGTTGTAAGAGAATATAGAGGTGCTCTTGGATTAAGAGTAATCCATAGACTTACCACAAGGGCAGGAAAGAGGTGGAAATGGCTACTAAAGTCCATGGATGTGGTCAAAGAGAAGGCCGCAAGAAAAAAAGCAATCCAGAGATGGATCTGGAGCTTAATGAGGTAAGAGAAATAATGGAGAAGCTCACATTTAAAATGTAGAAGGATGCAAGAGCACATTGGGTGTATGAGTGGCCCATGAAGAAGAGAGTGAAATGGCCAGTAAAGGAATTGTTGGCTAGGGAATAGTGAAGGTTAATGATAAGGTGGTTGAGGAATATTGAAAACCTCAGAGATGAAGAGGAACCAATTCACATCTATGAACCAGAAACTGGGAGAAATCTTAGCAATGAGGAGGAGAAGAGATCAGATAAAGATCTCATAAACTGTCAAGTGGGAGGAAATCAAATTTCAAGTTGCGAGGTGAGAAATGGAAAGAGACTAGGTGGAGGTATTGAGTACTTCCAGGGGAGCAGTGTCGAAGGTTCATATTTCCAAGTGGGAAAGGAGATGGGATCAATTGATCTCATAGACTACCAGGTGGGCAGGAGGAAAGAAATGAGACTGTATGAAGGTCTTGGGAGCTCCAGAGTGAGTTCATGTCAACAAGGAGAACTAATAGGTGGAGATTCATGTGGATTTGTAGACCATGTGAATGAATATGATGACAAGTTAAAAACTTTCACCATCCAGGAGGAGGATCAGAGGAGCATTCTGATCATTGGGGGAATTCGTATATTCCTACCAGATAGCCCATTTGAGGCCATACCGTGTGAAGAAGGATGGCCAGCGGTGACTGTCATGATGAAGGAGAAGATATCAAAAGTTTTCTAAGGAGAAGAGGAAGAAATGGAGAATACATTGATGTCTACCCCAACAGAAGGAGGAGAATTCAAAAGAATGGCCCAAAATTTTCAGCCAAGAAATTGAAACAGAGATGACTGCAACATTGGAGCCTATAGAAGAAAGAGAAGAAGACAACATAGACCTTACTGATCTGTATGTAGAATTGGAATCCCTAGAGAGAAAGGTAATAGTTCAAAGTTAGCACATCTAACAGATCAAGTTGGAGACAGATGGAGGAGTATACCAGCCTGGGGAGAAGCTGGAAGAAGTTGGGGTTGAACCAACGCAAGGGGATATGACAAAAGCCAATCTGTTAGAGGAAGAAGTTGAGAAACAACTTAGTGATGAGACTACAGAACTGAAGTTTTAAGCAGGGTGTCAAGCTAATGCCACAGAAGAGGAAAATGATATGGGGGATCAAGATGATCTACCCACTGATAAGAAGGAAGAGTTGCAACAGAGAAGACTGCATAAGAAGATCCAGCCACTGGAGAAATTGGATAGAGTAATAAAAGAGATCAGAAATATCATGTTGACATCAACAGAAGAAGTCAACAAAGGAGATTTGAACATAAGAGAGCCTTCCATAACAGCAAGGAAGAAACAGAAGAGGAAAAACAAACAACAACGACAGCATAGCTGCAGAGGAACGAGAGGACAACTCCAAAAGAGAATTTGGGATCCAGGTGGATTTCAACACTAAAGAAGAGGAGATCATGAGTAGGAGATCATGCGTCTCCTATCATGGCAGTATGATGCAGGAGAATCACTCCACCTCATCAAATGTGCCAGCTTGCCAGCACGTAGATGCATAATGGAGAAAGGGAGAGGCACCGACCCTCCCATTTTTTAAATTTGAAATAATCCTATACGGATTTTTGTGGTGTAAGGTTCTAAATGTCGGGCCATTCCTTTGTACATGTAGTGATTGGATTTCATTTAAAAGGTTGCTTTTAGTAGGCCCAGATCATGGTCAAGTCTAGGTAAACATTTATGAAAACTTCAATGTAATAGATGAGGTTAGGTGAGAGAGGATGAGCTTGCAGAGTCCCTCGTTTGTAAGGAGATCTTGTATCAAATGTCATAAGGAAGATAGGGAGAGAAAGATAAAGAGTTCTGGGTAGAGAGGCCTAAGGAGTTCTTAGAAGTTCTGAGAGAGAGAGCTTGAGAGAACTGGGACTTTGTTACAATCTAGTTTGTGTAAATCATTTGTATAGACACACAGAGATAGTAGAAAAACATTTTTCTTGCATATCGTGTGTTTATGTATGATTTATATGTTTTTATGCATTTTCATGTTTTGAATGCGTAACCAGTGAAGTATTGCATGAGTTTCAATTGTTTCTTGTCTTTGAGTTTTTGAGTGCAAGGAGTGCACACAATTCGCAAAGAGTGCGTTGACATAGGTGTAACCTCAAGGGAAAGTGCAAGAGAGATATCGTTGAACCGCCATCAACATAAGTGCAAGGAGTGCATGGGAAGATCTTTGTATTGAGTTCAGAGAGAACCAAAGTTACTGAGGACTCTATAGAGATTTGGCAAGTGGGCATTGAGTCAGTGTAAGTGTGTACAAAAGAACTCTATGTTGAGTTCAGTAAGAACCAGAGTTACTGAATACTCTATGAGTAAAATCTATGCAAGGAGTGCATCGAACATAAGAATTCTAGGAGGGTGAGAAGTATTTCTTGTTCAAGAAATCCTTCGGATCTGAGTTTGAAAAAATCCCAAGAAAGCAAGGTGTGTGTGGGAGATTGAAATATTTGAGGAGAACAAACTCAAAAGGGATAACACAAAGGTTGCGAAAGAGTCAAACTTATTATAAGTCTGAAAGATCAAAGGAGGGATAAATCTACATGAGTGAAGCCAGACAAAGAGTTGGGTCTACAGGAAGAAGTTCAAAGGCCGAGACCTTTCAAACATTTGACAAAATATTCCAAGTCAGGAGAAGGTGGAAGCTCAAGAGGAGGAGCAACAACAACCGTCTTATCGGTTGTGGAGAATAAATTGGATTGTTAGATCTAGGTCCAAGAAGAGGAGGAATGAATGCAGGGGAAACAGATCTCAACCATTAGATATGAGCACGTGGATCAAAAACCATTGGATCCATAGTAACATGCACATGTTTTAACTCTTGGGAGTTCACAGGAGAGAGAGTTTTGAAAAATCATGAAATCTCGACATCATCAAAACCATCCATCGCAAGGGATGCATGGCGAGCTATCATCATTTCGTTGACTCGCTATTCAAATAGGTCAAAGGGAAAATTCGTAAAAATCATGAAACACGAAATCTCGAAAAGATTCATGTCGTTGATTGAGAGAGATCTAGATCGTTGATTGTCCAGGGATAATTTTGGCATTTCAAGGATTGAGAAAATGTAGGTGAAAATTCTTTTGACTTCGTGATATGTGAAATCTTGATATGTGAAATCTTGATGAGATCTGGATCATTAGATGCAAAGGAACACAAACCATCAGATTTGGACACCCCAAAATATCAAAATTTTGGAAGTCCAGGATGTGAAGGAAGTTGTGACTTGGAAGTCTCAAGTCGCGAAATCCCGATTCAGGAAAGGAGAATATGGACCGTTGGATCTATTAGGGATACATGTCAATAGGCTGGGAGATCTAGAAGGAGGCAAAGGTTGAAGAACTGAAATAGTCAAAGCCCGAAGAGTTGAAGAGCCAAAGCATCAGGGAGCCAAAGAGCCGAAGCGCCAAATGGCCAGAGATATTTTGAGCCATCAGATCACCCGAAGTGAATCTGAGTCGTTGAACTAGGGGAGAAGATGAGGCAAAAATCTATGAACTTCGGGTAAAGTTCTGGAGTGATTCATAGCTGTAGGATTTAAGAGGATGCGTGGAAGTATTCTGTGTATTTGGGGAGAACAAAAAAAGATTGATATTTGAGATCTCAGAAGTCTAAAACCTGAAGAGGATCTCAATCGTTGATAGAGAGGAGGATTCCAGGACCATTGATATGGTCGAGTAGGTCAAGGACCTGAATCGAGAGCACAGTCATTGATTGGGCATATACATGTCATCAGATCTTCCACTCCTAGAGATTCCCAGTCAATAGAGGCGAGAACTTGAGAATTGAGATTCCTGAAGGATAGAATCACGGAGGAGATCTTGGTTGTATATTCAAGGGGACAGGTGGCAACAAATCTTCCACTTCAGAATATTGTCACACAATGGAGAGTAGATTTTGAGAATTGAAACTCCTAAAGGTCGAAAAGATAGAGTCAATAGTAGTTGTTGATTCGAATAGGACTACATGTCAGCAAATCGTAGAGATATGTGGAGACACCTAGAAGGAGGAAAGAAGAACAAAATAGAGATCGATAATAGTCGTCGATCATAGGCAGTGCCAAAGGATAATGAGATCGATGATTGAGAGGGATTGTGGGGCCAGGACATGCTCGGACGATAATAATCCTTGAGCGGGCTGCAATTTCAACCATGGTTTTGGAAGGGAGATACATGGCAGCTGGAGGAGGATTGCAAGTTAAAAATAAGTTTGGTCTAATACCACTCTTTCCCATGCCCGAAATCGTGCATTAGCACAAGGGAACAACGCAGGGTCATATGAAGGAAGGGGCTAGTAAAGAGGAGCTAGCACCCATGAACTAAAGAGCACTGGAATGCATAGACAGAAGGTGTGGGAATCACAGGACCTGTGCCAAAGGAAGAAAAGGGGCCTATGTATAATTTATGGGTTCATTCAGGAGTCCTTAGAGTCAATCTGACTTGACACTTAGAATGATCCAGAGACCGGGAGGTTGCAGAACCCCGGAAGGGGAGGGGGTCTGCATCAAAGATGTAGCTACAAAGATTGAATCTCCTCCTATATATGATAAATATCCTTGTGAATATGGTTTAGAAGACTCAAGAGGTTCAAAACATCTCCCAACTTCTCTTTCAAGAATATCTCCATCCTCGACGAATCTCTAATTGTGCGAATTGATGAATCTCCCTATCAATAGGATCAAAATGAGAATGTAATCATTGAAATTGTTGAAGAGAAAATAAGCATTAGAAAAAAAAAATTCCAATAGGAGCCTCCTCTTATAAAGCCTTACACGATGTCACTAGCTAGCTATGCTAGAAAGAAACCACAAATATCAATATGGTGATAATGGCATCCATAGGTCCCAAAAATTAGGAAGTGACCAATTATCTCTATCTTTGAGATCAAAGGCCCTAAGAAGGGAGTGATCGGGGTGGTACCAAGTCAGTAGTGTGCAGTATATGATTTTATCCCACTGTAAAAACACTTCAAGTTCTTAGTACATTTCCTTGAACCCTTAGGTTTTCCATCGATGATTTTGTTTCCCTTTAGTTTCTTCTTTCCTTTGTCCTTACTCTTTACTATAAAGGCACTTTTGGATGCTTTTCTATTGCTTATAAATTATTTATTTTATATGTCCTTTTTTAATAATTGTCTACACAACTTAAATGTAATGTTGGTAATATCCTTGGTGACATTTAAAGTTTCAACAAAATTTTCAAAAGGAGATAAACTCTTCAAGGTAATCACTACAAAATCTTCCTCCTATGTACTATGAACTTTTTCTTTCGCTTTCTAGATTTCAACATTATCTAGGAGTTTCTTCTACACTCCCACATTGTATTCACATCRRATGTATATTTTRGTCTYRTTGACSTACTTTTGTGGTCATTTGTTGGACATTAATAACATTATCTTATCTTATCTACATCTCTAGCAATTGTTAACAACTCACCATGGATTCCTTTTCAATTTCAACAAGTTGTTTGGGATTGAATCACCCTATTCCATCTTCATTAGAAACAATACATACTCTTAAGGTAAAAATCTCTAACCTTTGGTGGAAGTGTAATTCATCTACTTTAGCCTTGTCCAAACTATGAAAGAATCCTATGCATCTTGGACTTGTAGAAACTTATCATTTGTTATGGACAACTATATTAACATCATAACCTCTCTATTCTTCAAGTGAAATACCTTTGTTCTTCAAGTCCAACCCTAAGGTTACCTAAGGGTTTTACCCTTTGGTCCTATAAAGGATAAATATTAGAGACTTCTTTCTTTCATAGGAGGCTTCATCTTGCTATTTCTAAGCCTAACAAATTCAAAGTGGATGTTTCCCTAATTGAATGGGGATAATTATCATACTTGGGTGGATCAAATCATTGCCCTTAAAAACAAATTTTTATGGATGTATTTGGTGAAACCCCTTCCTTCACCTGTCAATGACAACAATTATGTCCTCATATGTTTAAAGAAGGATGAATGTCTTGGGATACACCACAACTCTCATTTGTACATCATTTTCTTGTGATATTATTGATCCCTCTTAAGTGATTTATGCCTAAAGGAACCTATATATTTGACATTCTTTTGTTATTGGAATTTCATTATTTTATGAGAATCTGTGCATCTCTTATGTGGAGAATTTGTGGTTCGGTATTTTTCTTTCTCTATAGTGTATTGTGCACTTGTCACTATGTTATTGCAAGAATGGGTTTCTCTTTGGTTGCATTCGATTCTCCTACTTTCACTTGTGAATATCGACATAAATCCCCCTATCTATATATCCTGTCGGATTCAATAATTTCATGCTCGGTGATTGGCAAGAGAGGCCCAATGTAGCCCTTCACAATTTTCCTCTTCTTTTCTTTCATAAAATTCCCCTGGCTCATAACACTCTAGACTACAGGGCTAACATATTATTATATCTCTCAAGATAGAGGCACTAAATCTTCTATCGATTCCACTATATCAACTATAATCTTGGAGGAAAAAAAAATAAAATTTGATCCCTTATTGTTTGGTGATTTTTTAGGTTGGTTGTTTGGTTATTTCGTTAGAATTTAATCTCAAAGTGGTCTCAATGGTGCACTCTTGCCAATATTTCATAAAAGTAGAGCTTAAATGCATGAGAAAGAGTTTAAGGCATTGTAAGAAGGTGGTAGAATATGCCTACTCTGCAACCTCACATTCTACACAAATTTTTCATGGATGGAAAGCTAGACAAAAGGAATTGGAGCCAAGAACCACCTCGAGCAACCTTAAAAAGAAAAGCTAGAATATGAAGAATTATTGAAATCATTATATACTACCCAAAATAGGTTACAAACGACCTCTTTAATTTTGAAAATGTGTGGATATCACATCCAAATTTCAATGAAATCATTAATTAATGGTGGACAGAAGGGCATCCAAGGCAAGGATCCAAGATTGTTACTCTATCGTCCAAACATTTAAACTTTAATTTTTGAAAATGCATGATATATTGCATTATGAATCAAGATGCATGTACACCAATATTAGTACATCCCAAATCCAAAAGGCACACATACACAAGTTGTTTCCTATATAAGTATATCTGCTTTGGCCCCAACTTGAAGGTTGTCTACATCTTTTCTAAAAATGGCCTTCCAGAATGATTTCTAAATAACTAATTTTGATCTAAATATATCAATTTCTTCCAAATATTGCAATAGAAGACCATAGAAAAGAGTCTCTTTGTGTTTTATTCATTGAATATAGGTGCCAAACCAACAAGTGGTAAATCAATGGAATTAGTGGATATGTAATTTGTAGATTGCAAGTAGATCCTTAATTCTTCTACCTCTCTACATGCATTTGGGAGCATGTATACAAAATATAATTGTTTCTAGTCTTGTGGGTTAATAGAGGAAGTTTATCCCTCATGAAGTTCTATGTGGCTATTTTGTGGTTCTTGAATATTACTTGTGACAAGGTGAATCATGGGAGGTATGTTTGTAAGTTCAATAGGAAAATAAGAAATTGTGGTTAGGTTAGTTGGACATCCTTATAATAAGAATCACGTTCTAACTTATACTTCAAACTTTCCATAACGCGATATCTAATAAAAAAATCATAATATATTTGGTAAGAGTTGTTCCTTCTCACAAGCAAGATGTCCAACTCCTCAATTTGGTGAGGCAAGTAATTGACAATTTTACTCATGTCCTATGGGAAATTGATAGTGTGAATACTATATTTGTATTGCCCATTACTTGTGTGGATTACTTGCATTATTGGATGCACTCTTTCTATGATAACTTCCTCAAATTGAATAATCATATCTAGTACAAATGGTCATTCTTCAGGATCCATTTTGTTCCATATGAAAAGGTGATGACATTTTTCTCTACAATGCATCTACAACAAGCATAGTTTTAATGAAAAAAAAAATTTGAATCCCTGGAATTAGGGGTGTTACCCCTAATTCTTGGCCATCTTATTTTTATGTTCTACTAACAACACATGATTGGCAGTCTCTACCATCTCCATAGAATACCAAAGATCATGGTCTTCCAACATCATCTATGCTTAACACTTCCATGGGATGAAGTTAGAGGGAAATTTATAAACTAGTAATAAGAGAGGTACAATGAATATAAATGCATGGAAAAAAATATGTAGTGTGAAATCTAACCATAGTGCATATTGCTTGCATGGATAAGCGAGTCGAATTAAGGTGCACTCACCTAGAGATTCATACCCTTCACTAAGTTGGGAATCCACTACATGCATGAGTGCCCCTACTAATTTTGGTAATTTCACCCTCTAATTGTGCATCCAAAACTAAAGATATAAAAAAATTATTTAGAACTTAGATATAGAAAAAAAAATCAAAAATTGGAACTAGGATGAGGACAGGATACTCACTAAAAGCACATGCACATGCAACTGAAGGTACAACCAAACATGTACCTGTCAAATATTTCTTCGTCAAGTGAGGAAAGATTAGGAAAAATAGAGGGAAATGTGACTGCAGCTAGTAGATATGATACACAAACAAGGACTAGAGGTGAAAAAGTTGTAAGAAAATTCCTTAGATGCGTGGAATTGTTTCTTGTCGGAGGAGGATCATGATCTTATGATGGTGAGAGAATAGGAGACATAGAGGTGCCACTCAAGTATAAGAATTTGGTGAAACAATGGGTACCTAAGGAACTGACTCCGTTAGACACTGAATTCATTGTCAACAATAGGACATATCACATTACACCATCCTCCCTGCATGGCCCGAGGCTATTTTCCATGGATGGAATAACTGTAAAATACAATACAGTAACTGAATTGATGGACTATGTCAGACCGTGTTACAATTATAACGATTGGATGTGTTTGTTCTGGTACATGCGAAGTATGCGAAGATATGCACTTGCCGCAAATTATATACAGCTAATAAACAACAATAAAAATAAGGGAGCAACTATCTATATTGATGGAAGGCCTAAAGCTTCTGTCAATATCACAGGGTTTATAAACAACACATGACCTAGGACAACAAACATGCAACCAAAATGCATATATGAGGGACGCGAAGAGAATCAAGTAGTCCTACGCACAATAAAAAAGATAGCTCATGAGGAAGAGTTATTAGTGGATTACCATTTGAATCGAATAGAAACATCGACTAATAGTGTGTGAGTACGTATGCAACACCTCTTTAAGCAACCTCTACTTATTGTATTATATTTTTTTTATATTTAATATTGTTTTAAATATTTCACAGTCCCAATTTTATAATAATGTGGGAGCTTGATCGTTAAGGTTGATTTTATTTGGGTGGAAATCAGTTTTTTTGTTATCATTAATTTTTTTTTAAATATTTTAGGGTTCTAATTATATTATAATGTGGCAGGATGATCATGGAAAAGGGACAACCGCGGAACATGTAAATGATTATCAAATTCACCTTTCATTTTACATTAATTTTATTATTTGTTTATATAATTTTACTTAAATAACATTGATTTTGTTGAAATTATATGTAGTTGGTAGGCGATGTTGATCATGATTCCGTCAATGAGGAGGGTTTGTATTCATCCTCTGATTCGATGGTATTAATAAAAAAAATATCATTAAAGGGACCAAGGAACTTGTTATCTCATTAGACCATCCAGATCAAACTCTTGGCATCCTAGAAAGGATCAATCTCCTTATGTCACAACTTAACACATATAAGTTATTAACTATAATTTAAAGTGTTTTTTTCTAATGTACTCATATGTTCAATTACAAAACTCTGTTTTTTAAGTTTTACATTATCTCATGAAAAAACATTTTCTTTTTTATAAAGATATTTTTGGAGCCTGTTCAGCCCGATGTTGGTAGTAGTGGCTCTGCAGAGACACCACAGAGTCCTGACACAAGTTTTCATATAGCTGTTAGAGTACTATTTACTTCTCCATATTCCACACCTAATTTAGATAGGAGCCATGACATGCATCATCATACATCCACACATCATTCAAACTCTATAGATGGTGACAGAGATGAGGTTGTTGATGTGGTTGACATGGTTTCATTTACTGGAGCTAGACGTGTGACAAGCACAGGGACCCTTCCATGCACATTTTTGGTCGACGATAATGGACTTCCATTAAAACAAATAAGACTCTGAGGTATTTTTTCATATTTTAATTGTTTCATGTTATCCATCTCATACAAAAATCATCTAGATTATTATTTTTAAATTAATGATCATATATTTTTGTGTGTTGGAAACGACCATTTTTATAGGCACGTGGAGAGAAAGACCTTCTTGATTTTTGGGAAAACCTTACGCATGAGGTGGAATTTCCAGAATTCCAACCTCAAAAAAGAACTTATGCATTATGTCGAAGGCCTTTTTGGAGTAGACACATTCAATAAAAAAGTGGTCACATCTGCAGCGGGCGAATATTTAAAATATATGCGGGGTGTTTATAGATGAATCTTGAAAGACAACCCTATGTATGAGCGTCTGTTACACATGAAATATGCACACCTAGTTACCTCTCCCTAAGTGTCGTAAGTGTCATATAAGTGTCTCATACACCTTGACAGCATGGAATAACCTATGTCACAATCCCTAGTCAATGTGGAGGAGTGATAAATTACATGAAGGCCAAAATACCAAGTGCACATGAATTATTATTAATATTCATGAAAAATAAATTAATTAAGTGTGAGAATCAAGTGCACATGAATTATTATTAATATTCATGAAAAAGAAATTAATTAAGTGTGAGAATCCACCACACATTTGGTTTCCTATTTTTAGGGAAGGTGGAGGATCTCATGGATGGTTGAAATATTTGCTCCTTAAAATCGTTGAGAGATATTTCCTCCCTAAAATACTTAAGATATATTTGCCCCATAAATATATTTTAGATCCTTTTTTAGTGGATATGATGAGTGATCCTCTCCATGGTGGTTAAGCCTCCAAATTCTATATAATGAAGGCTTTAAATGGAGGAGGATGGTGGAGATTTGAGGTATCAAACATATGGTCTTGGGAGAAATCTTTAGGGTATCAAACCTATGGTCTTGGGAGATTTTTGCAAGGGATGGACGAGGAGAACTTGGAGAGGTTGTTGTGACTTCATCTACGGTTTGTAGGTATCTCTTTTGAGTTCTCATTAATACATATGCTTGGCATGTTTCCTTCAAGTTTGTGTAAATTTGCATGGGCTTGTCTCTTTGGATGAATATAGTTTTAAACTAATCTTGGTAGGATAGGAAGTATGTTTTGTCTTCGTTGGCTATTGGATTGTAGAACTCGTTGAAGGACTTGAAGATCAAGCTTGACCCGGAATGAGTGAGGATAAATTTTACAAAAAGGTACTCATACTTTATTCCTCTTTTCCCTTGACTAGTTTAGATACATTTAAAGGAATGTTAGTGTTCAAAGTTAGCATTCTTTTGTCTTGGTCATAGGGGTCTAAGATCCAGGAGGACATTCACCTGTCTGCAGGGGAATTTTCCTACAACAAAAATTGGTGACTCCACTGGGGATCGACATTGATTTTTCTTTCCTTGGATTGTCCCTACCCTTTTCCCACCTTTTAGATCATCTTTACTATTTGTTTCTGATCTATTACCTTTCTCCCATATTCACTAGCAATTTCACCAACTTCTGTGAATTCTAGGCAAGTTTTTTTTACTTTTTTAACTCTTTTTTGAATTTATGGGTAGACCAGCACTCCCCTAGAGTGCATATCAGAGCATTGATCTCTAATCAGTGCTCCCCTATAGTGATTTACAAAGATATACAATGCTATGTTCCCTTGAGAGACAGAGTGTTGATCTCCTTCTTGGAGGATTTTTTCCCTCTTCTACTCAGATCTTTTCAGTATGTTTTGTAGAAGTCTTTACCCAAACCCTGTATGTTGGTTTGTGAGGTTATTTAGGTTCATATTTGGTACTTATCACTCCTTATTGTCTTGATTGGAGCTTGAAAATATTTTCATAAATGTGAAATTTCCCTTTCTTGTTGCTTGGTTTGTCGGGACAGTTTGAGTGATTTCTGTTGTTCCCTGTCTTTTCTTGGATTCTTCTCTGCATTTTATTATATTCCTTGAATGCTTGTTGGTTGTCAAATCCTTGATTGATTTATTGTTAGAACAATTTTCTACTTGTTTTCTTTCAAACCTCGCTGCTTTGAGTGCATGCTTTGTTTGTAGCCTTTTTGCTTCGTTTATTTTGCATCTACATCTGACTCTTCTTTTAATTGAAAGTAGTGGAGCATTAAAGGATTTGTATTTAATTTATTTATACATTAGAATAAAAAAAATAAGATAGTTGCATTATTGCTTTTGCGTAATGAAACTATATTGCATTTTAAGGAGCGAAATTGCATGGTTTTTGGCATTTTTGGTCTTGAATTCTTAAAACATTTCTTCGTGTACAGTCTCTTTGGATCATTTCTTGAGGATCTTGATATTGATGAGTTTAATAAAATTTTGGTACATTGTTCATTTGGGAATCATAAACGTTTTCTCCTTCTTGTAATATAGCTTTCATCAAAGTAAAATATTTGCATTCTCATTTCTTTGCATTGTTTAGAGTCAGTCAAAACATCATTTAGTCCATGCCATTTTCCTCTTGAGTAAACAACAGCCTTAAAAATCAAGCACTAAACTAAAATTTATCAGGCATTTTTACATTTTCTGGTAGAAAACCTACATTAGCTTAGGTTGTAGTGATTTGGAATAGGTTGAAAGGATAAATTTCCAAAGCTATCAAACAAACTTAGAATCCTATGATAGGGAGAGTAAAATCCAATTTTCGTATAAGCATAGCTGGGATCCCCCTCTCACACAGGGGTTACATAGGAGGTCATGTTTGGGAGAGAAACAAATATTATCCCTCTGAGGCTTAACCATTCGTAGTAGTCAGATCATATATTGGGGGTTCTTCTTGAGTTCCAACTGTCTTCATTTGGTCTTGGTGCTTTGTGAATTCTGAATCCATTTGGGGTCCTCTGGAATTCTACCGGTCCACTTTTCCTCAGTTCTCTCGAAGGATTTTGGACTTGTTATCCTGCCCATACGTTCGGACTGGAATGTTGATTGTATCTGCCCATAGGATGAATGTGAGTTGGTGACCTTAGTAGCCATAATCCTTAGGGTATTTACACAAGGTGACAGTGAAGGGAAGTCTTCACTATACCTAGAACAGACGTTAGTCAAACTCACTTGGGCTCTTTGGAGGGTAAATCCACATTTATTGTGTGGAAGCTTGCACCAAGGTGTAAGTCTATTAAGAAGGTCTCCAATGTAACTGATCCACCGGCTCTATCCTAGTTTCATTGTGGGAAACTTTTTTTTTATTGTTTGCTTCTCAGATTTGTAGCATGCATTGTTTATTTTCCTTAGTGGAACTTAGGTCGAGTCAATGTCAATGGAGTCAACTCCAGGGAGTACCAATGGTGGAACTCCTTCTCCGAGAGAACCTTTCTCCTTTCCTTCTTCCAAAAATGTTGGTCCTCCATGCATTGCCACACTCAGTCTTCTAGGACTCACAATCGAATTACCGATTTGATTGTTCCCCACTCTGGTGATATCGAATCTTCCCAATGCTTCGAATGCACCTAGTGCTTCATATATAAATACACCACCCACACATCAACCTCATGTCAAATTTTCTCCTTCTACACTTGTTATTCTCCTTCCCTTTCTCCTTCTTCTCCTAGTGAAATCTCTAAAGAAAGTAGTTGGGTTGATAAGAAGAAGAAGAAAGGGAAAGAGAAGAATAAGAATAACCTGAAAAGGACTAAGCCTCCAACCACATCAAATGTTGGATCTAAGAAACCAACTATTGTTAATCATACTAGGAGTGTTGATGAGGTCGATAAGACTACAACAAATAATATGAAACCCAAATTCCCTTTCAGTCTTTGTAAGGGTGACCACTTTCTGAGGGATTTTCGTGGTCTTCACAATGTCTTAGAAATGTGGTCCTCCATGTCATCATCCCCTATTAGCCATGTTGGTGATGCCCCATCAACTAGTGCCATTAAGGTTGGTAAGAAGAAGAGAACTTTCAAATTTCCTTGCATGTTATGTGAAGGTGATCACTACTCTCACCTTTGTCCTCGTATGAACGAAGCTTCTTCTCTTTTGAAAAAGCTTCAACTTCCAACTGGTTATCGTAAGATTCCTCCAAACCCATCATTAGTTTATGCAATGGTCAATCTGATTCCATCCCCAGTCAATCTGGTTGATCAGTTTTTGGACCACATAATGTACCTTTTTGCCCATACTTTTTGCCATTATTATACCCTTCATCGCTTGTATTTAGACTCATAATATCACTTCATCTGATCATTCCAATGTATACAACGTCCTTTCTCATTACTATATGCTTAATCTGTTTTGCATAATATTTTACATCACTTTTGTACTTAACCATTGATTAGAAATGCATAAGTGTCCAAAACTGCAGATTTGCATTCAAGACCTGTTGCTGAAACACAGAACTGTCCAAGGCCACCGTTGCTGAAACACGGAGCTGCTACACAGTCGGAGGTCGCAGATGCTGAAACACATAGCTGCTACACAGTCCGAGGCTGCAGATGTTGAAACACGGAGCTGCTACATAGTCTGAGGTCGCAAGATGTTGAAACACGGAGCTATTACACAGTCCAAAGTTGCAGATGACTGGAACACAGAAGAAACTGCTAGAACCGACGATGCTGAAACACAAGGAAGCCACCACAGTCAGCAGTCAACATAGTCAGAGTGCAATTCATGTGGCTGAAACAGCCCACGAAGTGCGATGCTAAAACAGCATCAACAACGATGAGAAGAAGTTGTTACACCAGCCGTAACAGCAATACCTCGTTCAGTTCCTGTAATAGCATTCGGTTGCGTGAGACTAGGACATCCTATGCTGATTTAGAAAGAAGATCCGATTTAGGAT
>SNQJ01S0211200.1:0-10550 GCA_010110895.2 Picea sitchensis | reverse complement strand
GTAGAAGCTGCACTTGTTTGGATTCAAGCGAATCCAAAAGTAGTGACAACGTTCGAAAATAAGTCGGAGTTGTGTGGGATGATCCGTTCTCTCATGAGATCGAGATCCTAAATCATATAAATAGGCCTCAACTATATGCTTGAGGTCATGGAGAGAAAAATACATGGCCCACTGAAAGGTGGCTCCAACATGTTTTAGACTGAAAGGCATCATACGATATGCGAATGTACCCCATGGACAGATGAATGCCATATTGTCTTGGTCTTCGGGTTTGATTTGTATTTGATTATATCTCGAAAAAATGTCGATGAAAGAAAAGGCTTCACAACCCACACATTCATCAATGATCTGGTCAATGAAAGGTGTGGGAAAATTATCTTTGGGACAAGCCTTGTTCAAATCATGGAAGTCTGTACATACATGAATTGTGCCTTGTTTTTTATTGACCAGCACAGGGTTTGACACCAATTGGGTCAAATGGATAGGATAGATAAACCCGTCTTTTAGAAATTTCTCAACCTCAACCTTAATGGTTGCTGCTTTCTTAGGATTAACTAGACGAAGCTTCTTCTAAATAGGCTTGGCATCAGGATACGTTGTGATTTCATGTTCAACTATTTTTGGATCGATACCTAGCATTTCCTCATAAGACCAGGAAAAAATGTCATGGAATTCTTTGAAAAGATCTGTATAGAGTTGAATCTCTCTGGGGGAGCAGTCAGCTCTGACGAAAACATTCTCCACGATGCCAAGGCTTCAGGAGATATTGATCGGTATGGTTTCAGCGATGGTTTCCATATTACCCTCAGCATAAACTTCATGGGTAGCTAGGAGATTAATAGGACAAGACTAATCTCCCGTCATAGTCACAGTAAATTCTCCTGCTTCGATCCGCCTTAACTCTGGGAGGAAGTATGATCTATGATGAAGATCTTCCTAGGGTTTGTCCAGACTAGTTATTGCTTCAATTATTTCTTCGTCAGAGGGCAATACCAAGTCTAACGAATTGGTGCCAGTGAGAGAACATTGAGCCCAAATAGGCTCTAGAAGTGGATCGAACTCTTGTGTGGGAGTTGGATCAATGCTAGTTGAAGCTTGCTGGACTAAAGAGTACGCTACTTCAACTACGGACAAGGGCATGGACATGCCCGGGTGCCCTGTCCCATCCATCGTGGCCAATGGGCAAGGAAGTATCCATGGATCATCGAAGTAAGTCATGCAGAATGACAAAACTTGAAAAATCTCAACCTTATGGTGATTAGATATAAACTTGATATCGCCTTGAGGGGGCGGGTAATTGAATGTACCCATCAAATATGGGCACAAACCAACCCCTACGTTGATGACACCTAGTTGAGGATTATCAATCATCGGGACCATGGATTCCCCCAATACAGGGTCAAGTTTGGAGAAAGACAATTGATCGATGGTCACTATCTGGCCCTCGTGTGGAAACAAGAAGACCCATAAAACTGTAGCAACCACTGCTTGCATGTCATAAGTCCAACTCCTTCCTAACAAGAGGTTATAGTCCAGGGGAGCATCGACTACCTCTACATCGACAAACATGGTCTTCCCTCCTAACTGCACGGGGAAAGAAAGAATGATACCATGTGGTCGGAATGAACAACCATCAAAAGAGGTGAGGAGAGTAGGTGATAGAGACAAAACGGGCTGGCCAACGACCTTCCAACATGCCAACGACATAACGCATGTCGAGGCACCCTCACCAACCACCATGCAGAAGATATTCTGAGTAAAAATTTTCATGGGATAAGCCACTACTATCTCAAACGCTAAGTGGTAAGGTAGACGAGGTCTTAACTCGGTTGTATCCAACATGATTGTACCTGGATTACAAGTCTCGGTAGATCCTAAAGTGGTTAACAAGGCTTTCCTATGGGAAGGGAAGCTTTGGAGGACCTCCAAAGCAGACATCGCACAAGGGGTTTGTGATAAATCTTCCCCCACTGAGTAGTTCTGGGTGGCCCTTGCATTTGGTTTATGAGAAGATTTTTTGAATGTGCCTTTGGGAATGCGTGTCATTGTTTCAGCCAACATCTACTCAATCTGTAGAGGAAGAGATGGGAGTTCAGCTTCTTTACCCTTATCAGAAGTGCTTGGTTTACTATAGTCATGTGCTCTAGTCAATATAAAAGCATCACCCCTCACCATATAGATGTTCGCGGATGCGGGGTTGTTCGCAGCCGGAGAGGGTTCTTGGATACCCCCTTTCGTGCTTGCAGAGGCTTGGGTTAGATTTTGCCCATGTTGAAATGGATTGGTCAACACAACAGGTTGTTGTTGCATCACAAACTTTTGGGCTTCTTCAAGCCGAGGACATAGATGGGTCGGGTGGTCTTCCGTGCAAAAGTTGCATGGATACGTCACCCTCCGTTTCTTAGTGTTGTCCCCACTAGCATTATCAGTAGGTTTTTTATCCCCCTTACCCTTATTTCATTGTTTTTTATTTCCTTCAAGCTGTTGGGTGGCCTTTGGGTTAGTTGATTGCACTGTGTGTACCTCCGACATTTTGGTAGGGGGAACAACCAAAGGAGTAGTTTGGCTAGCCATTGTGTGTTGTATAGATAATTTCTACAATTGCTTCCTCAATTTCTCAACGGGATTTGTTTGTGCTGAACCAACAATACCATCAGCATGTGGTCCAACTCTCTATCTAGTTTTATCAAGTATTGGGCATGGCGCATCTGGAAACATGTTGTATAATAAACCGAACTGAGAATAGATGAGCTCTCATGATGACGTCTTCTTCGGAGAATACTCTTGACGTCACGATGTCTCTGGATAACTGCAAGACCAAAGAATTAAGGAACCACTCAAGAAGGAATGCTGGTGGGAATGGCACCTTAATTAAACTCTTCCGGCGTCTCCATTCTCAGATGTGATCAGAGATATGGTCCGCTATTGTCTATTCGAAATTGGTGAGAATCTCTGTGCCAGTGTCGATTCTCACAGGTAACTGGAAATGGTTTAGGAAAGCCATCGCCAGTTCACCAAAGGAAGAGTATCTTGAGTGATCGAGCTCAATGTACCATTTCGTAGAACTCCCAATGAGAGTACGTTGAAACAATCACAACTATATGGAGTCATCTTTCAACGAGTTAGATGAGAACCAAAGATGGAAGGTAATCACATGATCTCCTGGATATTCACTAGGCTTGGCTTCGAAATTTGGAATGTCCGAAGACAACTTCGTCGGCATAGGAGGCCAATGTGGATCATGATAGATAGGGTCATTCAACAACCTTGTCAAATCTAGCAAGTGCAAAGTTGCCAGGAAGGGTATTTTTGGTTGTTGGTGATAACCTGGGAAAAAGGGGCCTGGAGTTTGACTGGCACCAGGTTTCCAGGAAAATTTCGGCTGTTGGCCCAGATTCTGGTAGAAACCATGGCCCTGGCCAATGTATGGATTTTGCGTATGTGGAGACATCATCGGATGATTTCCAAAATAGGACATAGATGGTTGGGCATGCATTACATTCGAAGGGCTTTGGGAAGGGTTGCCCCATGTCGGTCCCATGGGGATAGGCATAGTAGCTTGTCTAAGGTTCCATTGATTGTTGAGAGAATTACCCCAGATCAACATTCTGGATGAGGGAACAGATCCCTACCAAGAATTCCATGGCCCTGTCACATAATAAGTTCCAAAGTTTTCCCCCTGTGCAGGAATAGTACCCTGCATAGGAATAGGTTGTCCAAAACTGGGATTTCCCCCAGTCGGGAAGGCGAATGACGAGAAGGCATTGTTATCAAACGTTCCTATCAAATAAAATGGTGTCGAACCTATCGACATACTATGCGAAGGTGGTCCTTGACTCCTCACTCCAAATAATCTATGGTGTGTAGGTTGCCCAACGGATTTCTGATGCGAGCCACCGAGTGAAGGGGACGAAGGAGGTATATGACCTCCTCCATAAGGGGAAGGGTTAAAAGGAGAAAGAGTTCCCCCCATGTGACCTTGCAGAGGAGCATTAGAGCTCCCTGCCCCCAGACCTAAAGTCTGTAAAGTGGAGTAGGAAAGTACAAGACTTGTACCCAAACTAGGCATCTCGTATGAGAACGGAGGGCCTATCGCACTTGGTGTGAAAGGGGTTGTGGCCACCGCCAAAGACGGCATCGGACCACTGTGCGATGTAGTTGCGGTCAAGACCATGGTGGCTTGGACCTATGACAGTGGGTTAGGAGGTGGAAATTCTCCTGTGGTGACAACCATAGTGGGAATTGAAGAATTCCCAGAAGGAGTAATAACATTTGTTTCCATTGCTCTGTGTGACACTGTCTGGCACTCGTAAGGATGAATCGGTACAATGGTGGGTGTTCAAAGATCAGTGGTGGAGGTTTCAACCAGACCCAAATCTTGTGCTCCAAGGTCTAAAATGGTTGATTCCTCTAGATGTTGGTCGGGTACAATTTCTTGTGACCCGATCGCTTCAAAAGACCCTTGTTGGTCTATCTTTTGCCTTAGTGGTGGCGGGGGTGTCTCCAGTGTAACCGACGACAGGCCAAGAATCCTTCGTGATAGGAAAATCTCATGATCCTCCACTGTGTGAGAAGAGAAAATACACTCTAGGGTAGTCTAAACGTTCAAAAGTAACACACACTAAAAAATTACCTAGAAGATAAGACAGGAAAACACTAAATTAATTGGAAGAACAATTACAACAACCAACACTAGAAAAACTTACCGGTGCAAGTGCAACTCAAAAATGGAAGAACACTCTAGGTATACTCTGAAAATCATGGCTCGATGTCTGTAATAGGTACCATGGTATACCCTCATAGTCACCTGTGTATGTCCCTAAAAAATATAGGCAACTAGGTTGCCAGCGCGCGAACAGTCAGCAGGCGAGTACAGTTGAAAGTCGGGTAGACCACAATCAGCAATGTATCAAGCCCGAAACCTATCAAGGGTATCGAAATCAAGTGGTCTAGAAGACAACTGAGGACCTTGAATGGATTCAATACCCACAAAGCCCCGTGGCAAATGCAATTGATGGAATCCCAAAACAAGCCCTCGATATATGTTCTCCACTACGATTGGTCCATCTTTGGAGGGGTTATCTCCGCTACCTTTCCTCATGCGACCTCATGTTTATTCCCTATGTTAGAGGGGGGTCCCAGATAAATTTCATGATACTGGACATAGACACTCCTTAACTCAGACTCCAATGTTTGATTGTAATGACCTTGAAGAGTTTCCTCTCCAACCTAATCCAAGGCCCTAATCCTGAACTAGTTGGTTAACCCTACAAACAGAAAAGTCTAATAAATTTTAGATTTAGCATTAATTTTATTTCTTGTCTTATGTCAAGGGGTATGAAAGTGAAACTGATGATGTGTAAAAGATGAAAGTAAAAAATGAATAAAAATTTGGAAACAAAAACTTTCACTTAATGCAAATTTTCAACAACTTTTCAATTTTTTAATTTTTTTTTTCTTATTTTTATAATATCTTTTGAATCAACAAACTTAGAGAAGGATTTCAATCGACCATGAGAAACTTACGATCTAAGTGAACTATCAAGAACTTAAGAAAACAAATATTTTTCCCTGGCTAATAATGCAGAATCACACTCTTCAACCAAACAAGAAAATGAAAGAGATTTTTTTATTTATTTAAATGCTAATAAAGAAACAAGAAAAAATAGCAACAAGTAAAAACCAAGAAAAACAATTCTGGCCTAATCGCAAATCGAAAAGAATCACTTCAAGAAATCACACACTATAAAATTAAAAATGACTCTCACACTTGTCTAAAAACCCTAAAAAAATAAAATTATGACAACTTTTAAATGAGAAAAGGAAAACTAAGGCTAAGATTAATCCTAAGCTACTGACTGCTAAGACAGAGATTCAAAAACCTGAGAGGTATAACTCTCATCAAGGAAAAGGATGACTACCTTACCCTCAACAAAAACTATCCTGCACAAGCACGCTACTAATAACCCAACAAAAAGCATGTGAATGCGAGTTGTATAGAGCCAGAGGGCATGTACACACGAGCTAACCTTCTACAGGCTGCGTGTATCTCTAAAACTCTAAAAAAAAATAACAATAGACAATTCAAACCAGGAAGAGACCACTGATATTGAGAACCGAGATCTCTTGAAGGTTAGGACAGTCTCTTTAAAAGAAAAAGCAAACAATGTAAGGAAAAAATTCATAAAACAAACCAATCTGAGACAAGACTGGAAACAACCAAGACTTAGAAAGAATTCTAGAAAACCCCTAAGAATGTCTGATTCTGACAGGGAAGAGGATGACTACCTCAAAAATGTTCTGGACTCTACACGCTACTGCTACTTCTTCAACTAGTGTTTACATGCAGGTTGTAATAGAGTAGGGCGCGGGTACATGCGTGCAGACCTTATATAGGCCGCGTGTACCTCTGTGGGTCTCGAAAAAACATAGTCAAGCAAATAACAGAGACAACTGGTATGGGAAACCAGACTCTTTGCTAGCTCAGACTTTGCAGAAACTAAAAAACAGGCAAGAAAACCAGTCTTTTAAAACTACCCAAAAAAAAATAATATTCCAAGAACCTTAGAGACATCTCCAGTATGGTCACCAATTATGTTGTGAGAGAAATCCCTTTACGGACTAGCAAATAGGGTTATCTTATGCATGCAGATATGACCAAAAGAAATCTACTTTCTACCTTCGTCCCCAGACTTAAACCCCATTCCTTTTCAACAAATACATGGTTAGACCAACATACCTTGTTTTGGATGTTCGATGTCGATCCCCCTTCACACTTGATCACTTTTTGGCATCTATCCTCTCAAGATTGACCTGCGTACAAAACAAGCAACAAACTACACATGCATTTTACCTATAGACTAATGGGATAGAGATTCAAACATATCTTTACTGAACTATGAAGAACTCATATAGTGTGACGGGAAAAGCATTTATTTATTATTAACTTTAATGAATCAACTTACAATGTTGAGACCGGCCACTCCTCCGCGAATCCTGATCCTAGGCTCCTCTTCAAATGTCCTCCAACTTCTTTGCTTTATGTCTCTTTTTGCACAAGGATGGCTAAAGGGTTGGGACAATGGGAATATGCAATTGGGCAGAGTTTCTTTACTCTATTCTACCTCCTCCAAATGGGACCCCTAGCCCTTTTTTTATAGGCTAGAAGAAGCTAGGTATTTGGACAAACCCTTAGCCATGCATGGCCGGGAGTTTCAGTTAACTCACCCAAAGTTGTGTGCTCCATCGGCAACTTTCCTTTTTTCGTGCTTTTGTCGGTCCACGTGGGTTGTTTTAGGTCAGCTAGTGTGTACACGCGTGTAGTAATGGAGTAGGGCATGTGGGCCCTTATAAAATAGGTTTTTTTAAGAGTTGTTCAACAATTCTTTGGCAAAGAAGGGATCTGAGATGGCCTGATGCCAAGTAAGAATGTATGGTGCAAATTAGGGTTATAACACCATCTCTCTTCCCCTTTAGCCTGTGAAACCCAAAGAAATGAACTCGTTTCTCCACCATGTAGTCCCTTAGGTTGATCCCACTTATTTCCAGGGCTTTAGTGCTACTGGTCAGGAAATATCAATGTTGAAAACTCCAAGGATTCTTAGTTGTGGACAGTTCTTTCAAAACTTCCATCAATCTTATGCACACAGGCATCCATTCCCTCCTAGAATGATCAATAACTTATTACAACCATATATAAATGGAAATAATCCTCCATCCATTCATTTCTATGTTCATACCAAGAGCACACGAATCAACAATAATGAGGAAAAGATAAGAAAACATGATCAACAAGAACGAACCAAGGAGTGAACAACCATGAACAAAAAATTAACATGCCAGCCCCAAACATCCCAAGGTAGGGTTGAAATAGAAATAGCATGGTCTTCTTAAGAGACTCACATACCTCAAGAGGTAACTTGCTCTCCCCAAGAGACTCACATGCCCCCTCACCAAACATGGGTAAAATAAATGGTTAAAAAAACAAGCTATCCCCTTATCCCCCTCTCTCGTGGAATGATAGCCCCCTATCTATTGTCCTTTTCCATATCACAGCTAGTAATGCATTTTTATTAATATATATTGAAGTATTACATTTCTATGCACTCCATACCTTTTGTTGATACTTTGGTTGTCATTGATGTCAACCCTTGAAGAAGCCCTGATGGTGGTGTTGTTTTGGTACCTGAAGTTGAATGAGGAATTTAGACATAACGAAAAAATTAAATGTCGGCAAAACACTCATACATGGATAATATGCTTCATTCCTTTTCTAGTGGTATGTGGAATGCCACGTAATTCCTCACGGTTAGGGATTTATGGCCTTGAGAAGTTGTAAGCCCCAAAGAGTGGTCAAGAAGCCCCTAGTTGGTTACAAGTCCTTAATTGATCTGAAACTGGGGGGTGATTAGTTTCCAATGATTGGTTGATTCTGTCAATCCTTCAAAAGGGTCAGTTATAGATCGTTTTACTTGAGCTATTTGCAATTAAAGGTAAAGTTGAAGTATTATGAGCTTGAATTCGAGGTGAATGAAAACTCTTTATTTTTCCTTATGTGTGATATGTCATACTCTCATTTAACATCCTATGTGTAGAAATTCATGGAAAAACAACATACAAACATAATACACATAATTTATATGACGCTTCCCTTGATAACAGAGTTTATCTGATGTGGGCTACCTCTCTGGGTCATGCTCCAAAGCCTGATTTCTATATTCTCCTTGTTGTAATGATGTCTCTCCTTTACAAGTTGTAAGGCCAAAGTTCCTTTTTAGTGATAGCAACAAGAGATCAAAATGTGATCAGGAATGTATACAAATTCACAAGTTCTCATGCTCATGAGGCATCCATGATGCTGACATGGACATCATTCCCACATACTCAATACATAAAAAGAGGAATAAATAAGATATGACCCCCATCAACATGGAGCCATCAAAATCCTTAGATCTGTTGCTCAGATCCAAACATAAATATGAAGACCATACAAAGATCCTGAAACCACAAGATTCAAAACTGCTTCATTGGCCACTTATCATGCAAGTGACAAAATTTCTCTATCACATATAACTGATTGATTTGATGTGAAAGAAGATAAGAAAAGAATATATTGAAGGAATATGATGATCTTGATGCCTTGTTGCAGCCTCTCCATGCTTCTTTAGAACAATAACACGCATGCTATGTTGCAACATTTAATGACAAAACAACATAATGAAAATCATTCTTACATTGACTTCTCCAGAACTTAGCTTTCTCATATGAAGCTCTACTACGAAAACATACCTCGTCATTGGATTCACGTTGTTGAATTACCTAAAAATGACTGTCAAATCGTCTCCATCCAAGTCAAACACTTTCAGGCCCAAGAGACACCTTTGCGTCAGTTACCGTGCCACTGACTCTGAAATAAATGACTCACTCTGGAGTTAAGATACAAAATCTTTTCTCAGATCATAAAACTAACACCACCACTATGTTCATGGCATCATTTTACCTAAAAATGACTGTCTCCACGCTTCAATCTGAGTCAGACACTTTCAAGCCCAAGAGACACCCTTGCCTCTGTTTGCATGCCACTGCTCCTACAATAAATGCTGAGAATATCAAAAATCCTGCCAAAATCCGTACCAGTCCATACAGTTCATAGGAGTCCGTACAGGCACACTCAGACTCCTCTCTCATGCTCTGTGTCTATCCTAAACTCTGAACCAGACCCCCTTCTTATACCATTTCTCGGGCAATTTTGTAATAAATGATGAGGTTGGCATGTTGGTTAGAGTGGCTAAGTTTATGATTTAGTTTGGAGGAGGTCCTGAGATCGAATCCTATGGACTCCTCTCTTTTAAACAAGATTTTGGTGGATTTTACTAAAATTGGTAGAACTGCCACTAAATGGCGGACGGTTATTTGGCATGGTTAACTCAATGGATAATATGGCAGAGGCTACTAAATATAGTGGAATATTTGGTGGATGGTTGGGATAAGCCCCTAGGATGGTGGAAGGTTAGGGTCACATGGGACAATACATGTAATCAAAGGTTGGGCTGAAGGCCTAGTCCCTTTCCTTTGGCGCCTAGTTAAAAGTTTACACTTTAAATAATATTTGAACCATATTATAAACAAGCAATAAAATATGTTGTAGTGGTTAGAGTGGATTTGTGGGGCCTTTGGTCTAGTGAGAGGTCATGAGTTCGAATCTTGGGTAGTCATAAAAATTTTACCGATCAACCATTGGAGGGGTGCCACATCATAGCCCATGACTGGGCCACTGTTGTGGGGTATTCTACCCTACGGACTAGCAAGCTAGGGTTCTAAACTCGCATGTAGATCATGACCCTTCCTAAGCTACTTTTAACCTTTTACCCGAATCTAAAACCCCCTTTTTTCACATGCACACAAGAGAAGAATAAACCAACCTTTTTCGACGGTTGAAGTAGATCCTTCGTTGAGCTTCTTATCCCTTT
Source organism: Picea sitchensis (assembly GCA_010110895.2). Taxonomy (NCBI): domain Eukaryota; kingdom Viridiplantae; phylum Streptophyta; class Pinopsida; order Pinales; family Pinaceae; genus Picea; species Picea sitchensis. The sequence continues at coordinate 81 of SNQJ01S0211200.1, read as the reverse complement.
GCTGCTGCTGCTCCTTCCAAAAGCTTCCCTGCAATCAAGACAAGACTATGCATGCATGCTATTGATCTATTATAGGGTTAG
>SNQJ01S0211198.1:17188-27905 GCA_010110895.2 Picea sitchensis | reverse complement strand
TCTCATGCAATCTTTATATTTGAAAGAACATAAGTGATTTTGAAATCTATAATTACCTTCCCCGACAATGGCGCCAAAATGTTGGTCACTATAATTGCTTATTTAACTAAACAATCAAGTGCTACATAAATTGTCAACCCAGGGAAGTCTGTTTATTTCAAAGGTAATCACACACTATATATGCTTAATCTCAAAAGAAATCTAGAGTTGTAGTAAAAGTATATTAATCACACCTTGCCTTGAACAAACTGAAGTTCTACTTTGAATTACAGAAAAGCAACCTACCTATTGCAAAGTTTAAAGTTTAAAGAAATAATTATCCAAAGAATCCTGGATTACATTAAGAAACAACAACCTAGGAAAGAAATCTTCCAGGATACTGCAAAAGGAAAGACCAACTATTCTATAACAAAGAACAGGACCCTATTCCCCAAGTAGGAATCTTCAGCACCTGTTTCCGATCATCACACTTTCATGAACTCATTACTAATCGAAATGATTGACACATACTAAAGGCTAACTAACTCTTAACAGAGAACAAGACCCTATTCCCCAAGCAGGAATCTTCAGCACCTGTCCCTGATTATCACGCTTTCATAAATTCACCAAATAGGATTGCTAACTAGAATGATTAACAGTTACCCAAGCATGAATCATATGAAAACAATGTAACAATCAGTAAAGCAGAGTTTCAGCAAAACAGAGTTCAGTAAAGTAGAGTTTCAGCAAAACAGAGTTCAGTAAAGTAGAGTTTCAGTAAAACAGAATTTAATCAAAGCATGAAAAAAAATAACACTTAACACACTACAAAGCTAATGGGTGAATCTTGTGAAGAAGGTGGGCCCTCCCTTCTCACAAGATTCCTCTGAAACGAAAGGAACTAGAAAGAAATGCTCAGAACAATCTTTTATTCATATATCAACTGTATCATGTTACAATGTCTGAAGTAAACACATCCTTCTCTGTAATTCCTTTCTTAGCCCCCCAAAAGTCCCTTTCTAATGATGATTTCCTCTTATTTAAAGAGGAGAATCCTCTCGATACAATTGATCATCAAATTACATGTGCACATCTGAGTCCTATTCTTAGTCAGATCTGATCTCTATACTGGAATAGGATATCCTGGTCTCCCGTAATAGAATGCTATTACAATAGTTGGGTGTAGCTGTTATGGCTGGTGTAATAGCTTCTTTATTTATCTTCTTGTTACTGTTATTGTCTATTGTTTCAACATCGCAAATCATGGTCTGTTTCAACAACAAAATTTGCGTTCTGACTGTTTCAACAATGTGGTCTCGAGCAGCAGTGATGGTTAATTTTGGCTCAAGGTGTGGCTGTTGTGGTTTGGCTCAAGGTGTGGCTGTTGTGGTCAATGTAACAACTTCTTCTTTGTGTGAGTTGTTGTTTTAGCATCGTAGACCACGAAAAGTGTAATAGCTTCTTCTTTGTGTGAATTGTTGTTTCAACATTGTAGACCACGGAGAGTGTAACATCTTCTTCTTTGCATGAATTGTTGTTTCAACATCGTAGACCATGGAGAGTGTAACATCTTATTCTTTGTGTGAATTGTTGTTTCAGCATTGTAGACCACAGAGAGTGTAACAACTTCTTCTTTGCATGAATTTTTGTTTCAGCATCGTAGACCACAGAGAGTGTAACAGCTTATTCTTTGTGTGAATTGTTGTTTCAACATCGTAGACCACGGACTGTTTCAGCCACTGGATTTGCATGTTGACTGTTTCAGCAGCGGGCCTTCAAACAACAACGATAATCTGCAATGAACTGTTTCAACACTTATATGTTTCTAATCAATGGTTAAGTATGAGAGTAATGTAAAATTATATGCAAAAAAAATTAAACATATAGTAAAGAGAAGAGACGTTATATACCTTTGGAAAGATAGGGTAAGGTGATAATGTAAGTTTAAATGTGAGTGGAAAAAGGATGCAATGGTAGCAAAAAGTGTGAACAAAAAGGTACATTATAGGGTCCTAACAATCGTCACTAGAGATTCTTCATCTCATTTCTCCCAAACCCAAGGCCCTCCCAACACCTCCATGGTTCTTGGATGACTTATCCGAGGACTCACCCCCAAATGCCCCCAATTCTCCCGCTCATTTCCCTACGAAAATTTTACATCCAACTACCATGGGTACTCCTTAGTATTTCGATATTTGGTTTATGTTGAGCGAACCATCACAATTCCATTGCGACTTTCCCCCTGCTTATTCATCACCAGGGGGCAGCCACACGACAACAGTCACTGATATCACTCTTCACGACCCCTTGTATTCCCGCCAATTCCACTGTGACGAGGAAATACTCGAAGAGTTAAACACCCTTGACTACCCATGGGACGTGCTACACCACCGAGCGCTCTTCTTTCTGCAGGAAACCTCCATGCCTCCAAACCAACACCCCATATACGCGGTCAAAACCAAGGATTTTATCCCATCAGGGCATATCGACTGGTTCAACAACCCCATTCCTGCCCCTGATGCTTTTGAAGAAGGCAACATGGCCAAAATTTCCCCGACCATCAAAATCGACATTTCAATCAAAAATGGCATCATCGAGGAAATCACTATTGGACCCACTTGCACTCCTCAAGAAATCCTTGCATATAAAGCCCTCTTCCAGGAATATTGGGATATTTTTGCTTGGTCATACACAGAAATGCATGTCCTTGATCCCTCTATCATTGAACATTGCATCGACACCTGGCCCGACATTACACCAGTTTGTCAAAAACAATGACCACTACACCCATCCAAAGCAGCGGCCATCAAAGCCGAGATTGACAAATTACGCATGGCTGGGTTCATCTACCCCATCACCTATACCTCATGGGTTTCCAACCCTGTACCCGTTAATAAAAAACAGGGCACTATCCGCGCTTTCACAGACTTTCATGATCTCAATCACGCCTGTCCCAAAGACAACTTTCCAATGCCTTTCATCGATCAAATTATCGACGAATGCGCAGGCCATGAGGCTCTCTCCTTCATGGACAGTTTCTCTGGTTATAATCAAATCCAAATTCACCCAGCCGATCAGTACAAAACCGCATTCACTACCCCTTGAGGTAATTTTTCATATCGTGTCATGTCGTTTGGACTAAAGAATGCTGGCACAACTTTCCAACGGGCTATGACATACATTTTTCACTATCTGGCTCATATCATCCTCGCATACATGGACAACCTCATAGCTTGATCCAAGAAATGCACCCAACATCTTGATGATTTACAGATCATCTTCCAACGGTGCCATTAGTACAACATCCGCTTGAATCCCCTCAAGTGCGTATTCTGCGTCACTGCAGGGCACCTCCTCGGATTCATCATTTCCCAAAGCGGTATTACAGTGGACCCCCTCAAAGTCCAAGCTATCACCAAAATTACACCTCCCTGGAATTTACGTCAACTCCAGAGCCTCCAAGGAAAGGCTAACATTCTACGGTGATTTGTCCCAGACTACACCACTCGCGCACACGGTTTCCTTCACTTAATACACCATGACATCCCATTTTACTGGGATGAACATGCCCAAAAGTCATTTGACGATCTTAAAATGGAGCTCTCCAATGCCCCTTTAATTAGTGCACCCGACTACAATCGTGACTATATCCTCTACATATCAGCCTCAGTTGTCTCAGTAGCAGGAGTTCTCATTCAAATCAGTGATGACGATCGTCATCGTGTCATTTATTACGTTAGTAAAAACCTCTCAGAGCCACCCCTAAAGTATAAACATGAAGAGAAACTAGCCCTTGCAGTCGTCCTCGCAGTCCAGAAACTACGTCATTACATTCTTCTTCGCACAACTAAAGTCGTAGCAGATTCCAACCCTATGCAATACTTGCTCAGTCGTCGAAAAATTAATGGAAAATTTTCTCTATGGATCATTATCCTTCAGGAGTACGATCTTGAATTCTCAACACCCAAGAGCAAGAAATATCTCGACTTTTCCGAACTTGTCACAACCTTCCCCCCTGATATTACCAGTGCCCCCGTCAATACTGACTTTCCCAACGAATACCTCTTTTACATCACTTCGGATGATCCTTGGTATGGCGACCTCCTTGCCTACCTCCAAACTCACAAGTTCGGTAACCACCTTTCCCGAGATGATCGTCGTCATATTCGCCACCAAGCCCCCCGCTACCTCCTCATCGGAGACGTCTTATACTGGCGAGGGGTCAACACCATTCTTCATCGATGCCTAACCAGTGACAAGGCCGACAGAGTCTTAAACGACTTCCATAATGGCGCATGTGGGGGCCATCTTTCGGGAATGTCCACTGCTTAGAAGATTATCCGAGCAGGTTACTTTTGGCCTACATTGTTCCACGATTGCATTCATGTCATGAGACGATGTGAGAAATGTCAGCTTTATGCCAACAAAGCACGAGCACCACCTTCTCTCCTTCATCCAATCATTACTGCTGACCCCTTTTGTAAATGGGGCATCAACTTCATGACTTGTAATCCCCCCTCCAGCAATGGCCACAAATACATTTTTTTTGCAGTCGATTACTTCACAAAATGGGTGGAAGCTATGCCCACCGTCAACAATACCGCTGACACGACAACGTGTTTTTTCTTTAACCACGTCATATCCCGCTTTGGAGTACCACTCCAACTAGTTTTTGATCATGGGAAACACTTCGAGAATGAGAGTTTTTTCGAACTCTCATCTCGGTTAGGATTCTCCCATGAGTTTGCCTCACCATATTATCCTCAGTCTAACGGACAGGTTGAAGCAATTAACAAGGTCCTCAAGACCATGTTACAGTGCACGGTTAATAAACATAAGACCAATTGGAATCATATGTTATTTTTCATGTTATGGGCTTACCATACGACTGTGAAAACAACCACTGGTTTCACACCATTTCATCTAGTCCATGGGGTTGAGGCCACTCTGCCCATCGAGTGCGAAATTCCCACCTTACGCACCGCAATTGAGCTATTACCTGACACTGCTCCCATGGAGCAACGCTTGTTGAACTTAGAGTCCCTAGATGAAGATCGTCGATCTTCATTACAGAACAATGAGGCAGCTAAAAAATGATCAAAGGCCACCTTTGATCAACATGTCAACCTTCTCTCATTTCACGAAGGTGACCTCGTCCTTGTTTATGATATCGCTCATGATACCTTTGGTCATGGAAAATTTGAGTCACTATGGCATGGCCCATACATTATCCAACATTTTCTCACCAAAGGCGCATACATCATGGCCTCTCCCGACGACCTCTCTCTCAAAGAACCCGTGAAAGGGTTATACTTAAAGAATTTTTATATGTAAACATAGTAGTTCTACTTTAGGTTATTTCTTTTATAGTGTTTTTAATCCTTTTTTCCATCCCTCATGTATAAACTATCATTTGTGCTATTGACAGATGCTTCATCCACCGGCCTACCACATCAGTTACACTGACGGTGCCAGCCGTTGGACACAAAATCTCGCTTCAGCAGCTTGGGCCCTCTATACCCGCTCACATGAAATGCTCCATTCGAGCAGCATATGTTTGGGTTAAGCCACCAACAACCAAGTCGAATACACTACCATCATTGGCCTCCTCGTCGATGCCCAACATCATCGTATTCGTCACCTTATCATCTTGCTCGACTCTCAACTAGTCATTATTTAGCTCAACAATGTGTACCGCGTACGCGATCCTTGCCTCTTTCTCAAATACCTGCAGGTTAGACTTTTATCTCGACATTTTGATTCCATTACATTTACACATATTCGAAGACAATTGAATCAAATAACAGATAACTTAGCTAATATTGTGTTAGACTGGCATATATCACATCAAGATACCTCTACACATACATAAACATATCAACAACCTGTCACAACATATATATATATTAGACATCATCAACACATTAACAAAACACATGTAAACATCACCTAGATCTCAAAATGTATACTCATGTATATATAAGACAGTCCACAGTGCCATCCAAGTGTTTACATACAAAAATACAAGTATATGCAGGCCAGTGAAGCACCTCGGTACAAAATGGGCTCACCAGCCTATATACAAAAATACATAGAGCACCACTCAAGGTGCTTCTAGAGCACCACCTCCTGCCCCTCCCTCAGGTGGTGGTCCCCCACCCACTACTGGGCCCTCCTGACCGGGAGGTAACCGTCTAGTCATAGTAGCACCTGCTACTGTTGCTCGTCGTACCACGGTGACAGAATCCCCCCACACTTCTCCAGGATGCCCTCATCATCGATACGTGACCACACGCCCTCAGGAATTCCTTGTAGCACTGCCTCCAGGCGACGACGTATATCCTCAAAATCTACTCTGGCATTCGTTGGAGGAGCATGTGATGGCTCGACACTTGGGTCATCAAACCAGCGTCTCCTCACTGCTCTCTCAGGCTCAGCTGGTCTCGCCTCAGTGTCCTCACGCTGACGTCTCTCTCTTACCTGCGACCCTCCCCGCGACTGTCTCCCCGGCTCCTGGCGATTCGACGCCCTCAACAACTCAACCTCGCACCCACGAGGTGCCACATCTACACATACAAACAAACAACAGATAGTATCATCATCTATACCAAATACACAAGTCATGCTATCTAAAAAAAAAACAATATATATCAAACTCATCAACATACCTCGATGATCAAAAACCTCCCCTGGAGGTAACACCATGTACGGATCCACCCGAAAGTCAACACCCACATATGGGAACTACAATATCACCTGCAGCATTTGTCGCCACACCTGCGCCACCTCAGCTGTGAAGAAGTGGTCGCCCTCGCCACCACCGTGGCGAAGCAAAATAGTCGACCACCGCCTTAGTCGCAGCTCTCACACCCCAGGAGCGCCCAATAAAATCCAGGGCACAACATAGGCACCCTCTCCAAAAACCAGGCCACTAGGATGGACCCAAAGGAAAAATCTCCTGTATCAGTGGACCGACAATGGTCCAACTGCCCTACCATCCTGGCATGCAACGTAAGCCCCCAGGTGAAGTGCTCACCGACCAATACCCTCTCCATCACACTTAGTTGACCACCGCTGATCCGCTGAGTCACAAGGGACTCATACACTCTCACAATAATCGATGCTATACAACGATGCGCTAGAGCATCCATCGCCCCAATGCTCACAATGGAGCCCAACATAAATTTCTCCCTCGAACAAAACCTCCGGCCCACTGTCACTAGCACCACATCCCTAGGTAACACCCGCTCTGCCTGTAGGTTCGTTCCCCGAAACAGGAGCCCAGTCAAAAAATATATGTCCTCCACCACAGTGAAGGCAATCTGCTCTCCCCACACCATGAAACAATGCAGGTCCAGACTCCACATCTAGATAAGGATTTGCAGGAGATACTCCTGTGCCCGTATCAATGGGTACTCAAAGAACTTCATCAGCCCACAGGCTTCCAAAGTCGCACGAACCCCCAGATCCTCAATTGCCATGGCATCTCTCAGCTAGGACCAATCCCGCTCTCGCCACCCAACTGGCATCGTGAAAAAAGATCGCCTGTAGCCACATAAAACAGTCCTAAGACAGCCACATGGACCATAAACAACATTAAAAAGATAAGTTTTACACCCCTCAACCTTGCCTCCAAGGTGCGGCTATTTAACCCACAGGTGCGCACACATGCGCGCCTGTTCACTCCACAGGCATGCAAATATGCGTGCCTGTCCACTCCACAGGCACGCACTCAGGCACGTCTGTCCATCCTACAGGCGCGCACACGTGCGCTCCTGCTCAGCCTATAGGGGCTTCTTCATGCACCCCTATCACGAACACAGGCACGCATCAAAGCGCGCCTGTCCAATACACAGTTGCGCACACATGCGCGGCTGTGTAGCCAACAAGCGTGCACATAATGTGTGCCTTTGCCCCCCTTACAAGTGCACCCATGCACGCCTATCCAGTGGGTAGGCACGCACTTGTGCACGCATACTTCTAGATCGCCCACGCACGTCGGGGCCCACAACCATAAAACCCCCTGTACGACCCTTCGTACAGGCCTTGCCCAAAAATGGAAACCCTACTTCTATGCAGGATGATCAGACTACTAACCTAAAGCTCGCTGGTCCTCGATCGGATGCCTCATCCTCCCGAAATCTCCAAATCTCCTCTGAATACTTCTCGTCCAGTCACTATAGCAACAAGTATAAATGTAGTGGCAATGTGGGCCCTACAGCTATATATAGGCCTTTTCGCCAAACTTCCACTCACCATTCCAGGAGCTCCGGGTGTCCATTCCCCAATCCATCTTCAGCCACGAGATCAGCATCCCGACATCTACATCACGACAGTCCCCAGGCCACTTTTCATCCTCATCCCCTGGGATGCCATTTTTCTTTTTCATACCCCGACCAGGTACGCATGCTCATATTCAAAATTATCAAATAAATGCTCCTATGTTCGATTCTCTTCAGATATGGTTCACGTCGAGTATTTGGTTTTCATGTGTGCAGGTACTTGGTCATCATACATCAACACAACCCCTTCAGGTATATACTCAACACTGGAATGTAGTCATTCCCTCTGAATCTCACTTGCATCTCCAGTCACACCCTCTGACATTTGCCTCTAGGATCCCCATCTCTGGCTCTGCAGTACCAACACCTCCATTTTCATCTTCGGTACTGTCATCTGATAGCACTCTTACCCACATGAGTTGTCCCATTCATAGAACCCTTTTGCGCCTTTGAAACTCATGCTATTTTTCAAAACCCTTTAGGGATGGGAGTCCCGATAGTCTTCCATCATGTCGCCAATCAGCCACATACTCCATATCCTCATTTTGCTATCTTTCCCAGCGGACTCCCAGATTATCTCTTCACGATTATTTTTTTTTACTGCACCTTCGCAGTATCATGACCCATCCATTTCATCCACAATCAGTTTGTCACTCTGCAAATTTCCCTTCATTTCACCTACCTCATACAGAAACCCACCCAAGGGGCCCCCCACCCTCCACCAGTTCTCCAAGAAAATCATGCCCTACCTGGGCCAACCATATTACATTAGGGCACCCATTTCTGTATTTGTACACTCATCCCAAATTATTCTTTATTTATTGTACAAACGCCTTTGTTTCCAGCATTTACATTACCTTTTTGTCGTCACCTTTGGTGACCTTCTTCTCTTTTTTGGCAAACGCAACCCATGTCACCCTTGGTTGGGGCACTCCTTATCATCTACCCTTGTTGACATCGTCTATATCCTCTGAGTATCCCACATGTCACTTACCTCTGCCCTCTGAGTTTGTTCACTTTGTCCCGCCTCTGGCACAACGTATCCCACATCTTGTTGTCCCCCTGACACTCGACTTAGTTGAATGGTTGCGAACACTTATACTTTGCATATACCCCCAACCAAGGGCAGTCTTGAGTCTCCATACATCTTGACTTCAACCATGTACCTCCTCCAGTTCCTAACCTGACCTAATAGATTTCAAGAAGCCCTTTGCTTTTGGGAGTCGTGTCCCCCTTTTGTCGACATCAACACAGTTTTCCAGAAGGGCGACAATATCTTGACTCTCATTACCTTACTAATAAGAGATCTCGGACGGCACAGGGAGAACAACAATTGCTCCCTTCTATCATTGACCCCCATAACATTCGACGTCAACACTTTCTCATGTTATGGTGGGTCTTACTTTGCGACTATTGCAGTTATTTCTTATATTCGCCAAAAACCTCTGAACTTGGCTAGGTTATCAATGCCTACAAAATCTATGATACTTCTTACAGATCTCACTGCCTGCTGTTTAGAGTATATTCCTCACAAGAATTGTCTTCTACCTTTATCATGACCGCCCCCGAGGGCGCTGCAGTTTTCTACATCAACACTTCATTCCTCTTTTGAGTTAAATGACATGAGCATGGGGCATGCCTGCCTCATTTGTACACAATTTATTTTTACACACCTTATGGAAGGTCGGGTTCTACAGGTTCTCTTCTCCCTCCAACGGGTAACTCTTGACAATCCCACTATTGCTCTCTCTTACAACAGAACTCCCAGTAGAAGAAACAATGATGGATTTTGGCTATACGTATGCTCCTAATCTCATCCATCAGGGGGCATCTGTTATCACTGAAATTTCGTCTGCAAATGGTTACAAGAATTCAACATTGTCAAACAGTTATGAGGTCACCCATAGACCCGAATTAACACAAAAGCATTTCCAAAGGGTCAAAAACTATACAACTAGTGCAAAAATTAAAGGGCGCTATGGAGACATAGGGCGTGCGTGCACATGTGCAAAACATAAACGCAAGATTCGTGCACATGCGCACGATGCGCGAATGTTGTCGCAAAAAGCCGCGCACCTGAGAAATGACACATTTATGAGAGTGGTAGGCCTCCCACCCACTTCTGGTTTAGCTTCCAAGTTGTTTTGACACTCAAATCTGGACTGGATTCGACTGGGTGGCTGGTCAAAGACCTAGAAATGCCCTAATTAGACTCTTTACACACTACAAACTAGTTGGACAATACCTCAAAGGAATGTTATAAAAAGGCCATGGATACACTTCATTTTTCAAGGAATTCATAGCAAAGTTATGAAGACATTATTATCTTGAGGAATCTTCTATCCTTACCAAGAGTATACTTACATCATTGCATTGGGAAATCCATCTCACCCTTTGAGTGGATTAGCAAAGAATTCTTTCACCATTTTCATTTTCATTTTCAAAGTTGTAAGAAG
>SNQJ01S0211198.1:0-11969 GCA_010110895.2 Picea sitchensis | reverse complement strand
AAAAAACACCACACTCCGTACAGACCCACCACGAAGAAAGTGTTATGGGGGATGAAGCTCCAGTGGGAAGGGAAAGGGAAGGGGCTAAGAGGCTAGGAAAAGTAGTAAGCTTGTGGGATTATCTCTAAGGGAATATTATAATATATTTCCTAAAAGACTAAGGTTTGGGAAATAAATCATGTTATCTTAAGTTCCTTTGGGGAAAGGAACAAAATCCAAGTGTAGAGGAACAATCTCCCAAGAGAGCCATGTGTCAATCTTGGCGCATGTAGTTATATCTGGGAAATTTAGTTCGTTTTGGGGTGTTCTTTCCATTCTTAGCATTCTTCCTAGGCGCTCACGCATTGAGGGAGAAATTCTTTCCTTTGATGTTGGGAGGCATGCAACATGGAATCCTGCAAGCTCTTAAACCTGTAAACCTCGTGAAACTAACCTTTTTTAATCCTTTGAAGCATAGCATGATTTCATAGTGTCTGATCCATATCGTACCCTAGCCATTTTTTTGTTGTTGCCCAAACTTTCTCTGGACTGGTGTGGCTTGTTGTCATTACTAAAGCCCATACCCGATTTTTTTGTTGTTATTACCCTAACTGGATTGGCCTGGGAGATGGACTTAAGAAGCAGGTTTTCAAGCCTGTGAGCAACTCTCTCCAGGTGAGAGAGGTTGTTGAGGAAGTGATTTCCCATAGGGAACCTCATGGAAGATGTAGTTCTTTGAGAATTCCTGTTCGACCTGTTGTTGAAGCCCTAGAAGGGGAGTGGGGCAGCGGAAGGATTGCCAAGTGGAGGAGGGGCACACTTCCTGGGGTGGAACAGGCATGCCAAGAATGGGGGACTATAAGTTGTGGATGTGAGTGGAGTCCTGGGGACATAACCCTTCTAGGAGACTTTGTAACCTCAACCTAGCCTAGGATTCCCTTTACCCTGGGTGGAGTTTAGTCCCATCTCAGGGGTGACCCACTATTGATAGCTTGGAGTAGCTTGGTCTAAGGTTGGGAGGTTTGTGGAAGGATTGCACGCAATTGGTGGCCTTATTAAACAAATAAGTACTCTTTATATATGCTTAATTACATGTTGTATGCTACACATGTGTTTATTTACTATATGTAATTTCCGCATAATTCTGTGTATGTTAACAAAAAATAGTTATTTTTTTTAATTTATTAAGTATGATATTTTCTGCAAATGAAAGTGAGTCTTTTTGTAAGGTGGCATGGACCGGCCCTAGGATGGTTGGGGATGCTACAAATTGGTATTATAGCTTGAACATAGAAGAATTGTAGTAGCATGGCCCAACTTGGGAGGCTAGGGATGCTACACACACTACTCTTTTGAATACTTATACTGTATTTTGTCCATCAATTTCTCTTCTTACCTCACACATTAAGGGGCATCTGTTATATCATCAGTTTCCACCCTTGAAGCATAGACAAGCTTATTGTCCTAATACCTAGACTATTTACAGACTATTGATCCCCATAACTCCTTGAGACCTTCCAAAAACAATTTCCTAGAATATGTACATGTTCTCACAGTTATGGTAATCATGTACATGTGGGCCACTGAAGGGACAGTCGCATACATGTCAAAAAATTATTAAAAAATATAGTTATTCCTAATTAATTGTGAGTTATAGGTTTGGTTAGTTTCCTAACTCCTTTTACCCATACTCAACAGTCTCTAACCAACCAAAGACTGCATAAAAGGATCATTTTTCCAAGGAGAAAGGTAATGAAAAGTAATGGTTATTTGCACACATTAAAAAAACCATTGTTTGTCTAACCCCACCAAGTTTGTAAACCCTTATACAACCCTGTTGTTGTTGGTTTGACCTGGAAACCCTTGTTTCCATCCCTCTTTTATAATAACCAACTTATCTTGCTAAGAGTTTCCCCTTATATCCTCTTTGGGCTTGTGGTTGATCTAAAGTCAATACCATTTTGTATAGAAAAGAGCAAGGGTGGAGAAACCTGGGATCTCTCTTCACAAGGAAACGTCACACGGGTCAGGTATAAAGTTGTAATAACCTTAATTGTTGAATAAAAATAGAAAATATTTCCTTCAAAATATGTTGTATTTTTAATATTTGCTTGCAATCTCTTTACATATATTTCATAGAATATTAGTTGTTGAGATTTTACTGTTATATTTCATTAGACTAACATGCATTTATCAGTATAACTACCTCTCTGTATAGTCTTGCATCTTTAAGGTTCTTCCAGGTTGCAGAGGAGCTACTGGAAAGGAGCGAAGAAACTATGATAATCAGGAATGACATCAATTGTAGGATTTTGTGTGAGTCAATATTTCTCCTCCACCCAGTGGTTAGTTATTTGTTTTGAAATCAATTATTGTATCTTTTTTGCATGTTCCTTTTGGGATTTTTTTTATGTATGGTCATTGGTACGCAACAGTATAGCCTACTATTGTAGGGGATTTCCCCCAAAATCAAATCCTAATGTTGCAAACAACACAAAAAACAGAGCTCCTAAGCTCCCACACGGGCCACTTAAATTTTAGGTTTGAACCCTATAAATAGGGTGGGACCCACAATTTGAAAAATCATTTGTAGTCGTTGCTTTGTAGATTCCATTTGTGACCTATATCTTCTAGATATTTTTGTACTTAAACCAACCATTGGATTTTTATTTTGTGATTTCTAGGTACGAGTTCTCATCCTCTTCCTTGTTTTTTTTCTATTTTATTTTGTGTTTTGAGGCTTGTATGACCTGTACAAAATATTTAGACCTACAGATGTGTGTGTGTATGTATTACCTACGTGCCTTTTTGGGAGATGACTATGTCACTATCACGATGGGCCTGTGGTAAATGTGCAAGAATTCCCCACGTGGAATTATGAAAGGTTCCAGTGACATCGACATGGGTGAATAGGTGATAGGCCTCCCAATTGATGTACTTTGAGGCCCATTTTGGAGATGTTGTGACCTTATTTGTATCACAAAACACCTATTTTGACTTTCAATAATATGAATACAATGGGATTTGTACAACTAGATATTAATGAGATGATTTGGATGATGGAGAGTACGATGTATCTTAGTTTAGTTGCAATTTTGATAAATTCATGCATGTATAAACATATACTAACCCATTTCTCAGGTAGGTCGAATTTCAAGGGGATTCTTCACCAATGTCCACATGAGATAAAAGGGTGATTATGTCCCCTCTTCAATATCCAAGAAATGCCAAGTCTTCAATGACCTAAGACATTGAATCCAATAACATCTTAGTTCAAATATCTAATTGAGGAAGATCTCTATAGAAGGGGATTTGAACCCTAAAACATAGGACCCCAATTATAGGGATGTTGAGGACAAGATCCCTTCAATCAAGGACTAATTGAAGGGTTGATTGCTAAAGTCCTTTTTCATAAATAGGATCTAGGGGTTAGCCTTAGCTTAGTTTTTTTTATTTTGAGAATGGAAAGCTCTATTAGGAGCTAGTGAACTTGAACTTGTGGAGGATGAATTGTTGTTATGGACTATTATTTTAATGCATAAATTTATTTTCAAATTTGTTCTTGGTATTTTCTTTAAGTTCCTTGTACAAGGGTTGAGTAGGGCCCACTCAAGGCCGAAAAATGGACCCTTTTGTGTGTTATGTTTACTTTCTTTCATCTATCTTTAGTACACCTTGTCACAACTTTTTGTTATGCATCATCTCTTGCAAGTAATCTTCATTTCCAATAGTATTTTCTAGCATATCATTTCAAGTGATGTTAATTGTTCAATGTTATTAATGAGGAGGTATTATTAACTTTGTTTCTTTCAATTCAATATTTTTACAACATATCATATCTAGTTTTCATGTGATTCCTACTCTTTACATTTCTTCATTCGTGTTGTTAAGTAGTCCTTGAATTCATAGAGTTAACATGTCTCGTGTATAAAGTAGATAAAATATGTCTTTATGTAGTTTGCACACATAGTGAATAATACTTCATCAAAGTAGCACATTTCTCGGTTGACAATCTAAATTTACAAGTGAGGAGTTCAACTTTCTTATTGCAATTATTTAGTCCATCACATTTTGGCATTGTTTCTAGGGAGGTGCTAAAACCTGCATATGAGGCCCTTCACACTGTCAACCACATCCTCCTACATTGTTATCAACTTCCATAGCCACAAGTTTCACTTTTGTAGCTAAAACTTCTATTTTTCTAAATTCTTTGCATTAATCTGAGCCATCAACCATTCAATGTTTTATTGTGAACATGTTTTGGATTAATAACCCGAGCATTTGAGTGGATGCATGCCGATGAATTGTGAGTGTCATATATTGATCACTTCTTCTCAACCTAAATGCTTAGCTAGAGACACTTTCTATATTTACTACTAAAGATTTGGGTTGTTTCAATTTTATATGGATTTGTGGTGGATTGGAGTACTTTCTACAACCCAAAAAAAAAGTATTAACAAAAAATTATTTCAATGACAACAATAAATAAAATATTACAATGTCCACCTTAAGTAAAATATTTTATTACTATATCAACTATATATATAGAAAACAAAAAATTTCTTATTCGAGGAATAAGTGTTTTCTACATACATAGATACATATTAAGAACTAGCATAGATCCATCTTAGATCTATCATCATGAAAGAGATCAAGTCTCTCATGGTAAAAACTTTGTTTAGATTGAAAAAAATTGAGGAAAGGTTTGCAAGGGAATTGATCAAGTTGCACTGTGATATGTTTTTTATAGCCCACCATGAGAGATATGAGTAATTCCTTTTATGGTGAACATGGAGTTGACAAGTAACATTAAAAAAAATGTATTACTAATAAGAAAAAAAGTATTTCAATGACTAGAATAGATAAAATATTTTAATGTGCACCTTAAGTAAAATATTTTTATATCAACTATAGAGAGAGGGAAAAAATAAAAAGATAAAAAAAATTATTTTAATGTGCAGTTTAATTAAAATATTTTTATATCAACTAGAGAGAGAGTAAACAGAAAAAAATATCATTACACCCATAGGTACTTTCAACTTAAAACATAAAGAAAAGTTCTACATAGACTACCCCTTTGGATTTGAACTTGTGACCTCTTAAAATAAAACACATGTTTTTAACCATTAAACCCTCTAATACTATATTTCTATTATTGCAAACTCTTGATCGAAACTAATCGTAATGTAGCAAACTAATCATAACGTAGTAACGGCTACCCTTTTTTTTTTTTTAATCTCTCTTTCCAAAGTCCTTAGCCCTAGTCCTTAACCCTAGTCAGGTCGTTAATCAATAGTGCCTTTAAACATGCGTCACGTTCTGATGTCCTTAGCCCTAGTCAGGTGATTAATCAATAGTGCCATTAAACCTGCGTCACGTTCTGATGCCTACATTACCTTATCTAGGTTATTGTGCTTGATGAAGAAGCATTTTCTTTAATAAAACATCTCTCCTTGGAATTAATAACTGATCAATTTGAAGTCCACCGATAGATTCCAATACCTACCATTGAATGCATTGAACGAAAAGCGAGACAGCTATCGGCCCTTCCACCACCTACGCTTCCTTTCAACTTCCATTTAATAGAATAAAGCTGATACTTTTACCGTCGTCACCTGTCAATCAGCAAATCATCCATTCTCGAACGCCGGTCAATGGGAGTTGCCAACGTAGTGTGATGGCAAGTCTGAAAGGTCGTTGGAGAAAGTACTCCAATCTGCCATACCCTTCGATCTTAAATACACCATGCGATATGGCCTTAGCTTGATGCAGTCCTTCTCGATCCATTGAATCTGTAGCAATTTTGCAGTACAAATTACCTGAGTGTTCTTTGTAGCAAGGCTCCATCCAGATCCTGCGATGAGGCGAATGGCTTTATTTGCTGAGGCTGCGCGGCCAATCCCTCTCATGAATTCTGAACAGCAGGTATGTATAAGATCTTGGAAGCCTCTTATATTGAGTTGTACATTCTCTCCTGTCTTCTTAATGCAGGGTTTATTGGTATATGCAGGTTCTGCTGCTGCATATTTGTGGCTGTATATTATGGATGCGTACAGCTCGGAAGAAGGTGCCCTGAATATGCCTTCTCTGAAATGTTTCTTGCTCAAATGAGTATTCCATTTGGTGTGCATTCTAATTCTTCCCCTCAGGTTCTCATCTCCATAATATCTTATTCTTCTAATTCTTCCCTTCCTGTTGTCAAAACCAGGCTCTCGTCCATACAGGAATGCCCATCAAGGCCTTCGTTTTAGCATATAGATTTTGGATAGCTTTTTTTGTTATTTGGAATACTAAATCTAAATAATATAGATTCATAGAGTCATTTTTTTACCCCAATTTCTCTGAAATGAACTATCCCACACCTCACTTCTCTAGGTTCAATTAAGTTTAATTCCTTTATAAACCCTCATAACTCTACTGCCCCTCTAATCTCTCGCTGATATGAAGTTCTATACCAAAATTTGCCTGATCTGTTTAGTATAGGTATTTAGTTCTGAAATCCGATAAACTATAAACCCTCCTGCAAATATCTTCAAAATCTGTTAGGCAGATTTTGTTAGTTCAAATAGTGGTCGCATTAATTTGCAGTCAGGTTTTCCACATCCTTCCACCTTATACCATGTAGAGGTTATTTAATTCCCAACCTTCTTGTATGAATCAATATATGAACTCAGATTGAATGCTCATTGAAGCAAGAAACGTTGCATCGGAGGCATTTGGGAAGCAGCAAGTCCGGCCTGGTCATGATGATGGGCAAAGCTATGATCCAGAGAATTTGCTCCCTGTGATTTGGATTCTGAAATGAAGCATCTGCTTATCTATTTGGTCAATCAAACGAGTACGTACCAGCGCCTTTGCTTATCATTTGCAGATTTTTACGTGAGCATTTCCTTGCTTGAATCAAACGAATTTGCTTTTTTTTACATCGGTATGACATGCCCATGGCTGCAAACAGTAAAATTCAACTGGGGCACACCTTAAAATTGTGTTCCAAGATATACTCTTTGTTCATTGTGGCTCAGCATTTGTACTTTAGTTTAGTTTCAGAGCGTTGGAAGGTTTCAATTTACAATTGAGATCAGCAATTATTTATGAAACATTAATAAAGAAAAAATAATTATTCTATTTTATTTTATTCAGTTGTTTTTAATCTTGAATTTTTTTGCTCACTCAATTAATTAACAATAATGTTAACATTATTAACTTGTATGGCTTCTAAGCGATTTGTATGGATATGGCATCTGGTTGACAAGCATAGAGATTTTGGGAATATTTCTTTTGAAGCAATATGTTCACTGGAATGCTTGGTGCACTTTCCACTGATTACAATCTGTTTTCTCAAAGTTTAAGCTAGTGCCTCTGCTAAGCATCTACCATGAACATGTTAAGTCTATGGACATGGAGGAAATAATTTTTGTAATAAATTATAATATCACTTTGAAATAATTTTTTTAGTAATATCACTTTTTCTAAAATGTTTTTTATCATTTTTAAACAATATATTACTCTTGCTATATAATTAAAGTTGTGGATGTTTTTTTATTTCATTTACTTAACTTATTTGGAACAAAATCATTGATAGAAAATTTGATGCTTTAGCATTTCAACTTAATGCAACTTAACACAAGTGAGATTTTCATATATATTGTTATTCCAAAAGTTATATTATAGAATCTCCGAAAGTTATATTACAGAATGTCCAATTGATATAACATAAGATGAGTTATAAATTTTATTATTTTGTTGTCTTTAGAGAAAACCTTATACAATTCCACCTTAACATTACAACTTCCACATGCATCCATCCAGATGATGAGAGAATACCAGGGCAAGGCATTGTTGAAGACAATGTAACACATGCAGCACACATGATGTCCTATAAGATCTTATTTGGAAGGAAAAATGTGTATTAATATGTTGAAACGTATTAGGATAGTTTGCAACAACACTTACATAACAAACACTTACATAACAACCATATGCTAAATATGGTCTATAAGGATAATTGATGAACACCTCATAATTGATGAACACCTCACATTAGTAATTATAAAGTATAAGAGATTAAATATATTATTTTAGGATTTTTAACATTTATAATTTTTTTTCAGGAAAAAATAAGATTCACAAGTTTTTTAAGAAAATTATGTTAATTCATTACTAGAAACATTGAAATTTCTTAATGTACATACTTCCATGCAAGACTTCTTTTACAACTTTCCTTTAAAAAAATTATGCATTTCTTTGTTTAATGAATTACATTATTCCATGATACCATAAATGTTCCTTTTCTCTTCTATGCAGTTTTCTCCTTGGGTATATCACTTATCTAGCTAGCATAGTTAGTACATTTTTCTTTTTCCATAGCTCACATTTATCTCTAAGTCTTGGTTCATTATAACATTTTAATGTACTTACCACCAAAGTTACCATTGAAGTTAGTCCAAGGAAGGTAATGATTCAGTGCATATCAAAGAAAATAATAGATTGTATATCCCCGCCATCTCTCTAAGCCCATATACCTCCCATTTTTTCTTGTTTGTTGACTTGTAAACCCTTGTTTCTAGTATTCTTTGAGCAACTTTCTATCTGACTAGGAGTTTCCTTATTTCCTCCTTCAGTATGTTGGTGAATTGAAATTCGAGACCAACCTTTATCGCAAGAGTTTGGGTGGAGGGACCCAGAGTCTTTTCGACAGGGCAATGCCACAACATGACATGTATACAATGTAACTTCCAAACTGTTGAATATTTATAAGATGCTCATTCCTTTAAAACACTGTGTTCATGATGCTTAATTTTTAGTTATTTAATACATGTTGTTTAGAACACTAGTTGCATTTATTTTCATTTGTATTTAATTGAAATAATGAGCTAGTTATTAGTATAACTATATCTCCTCATAGACTTGTATGCTTGAGTCTTTGCAAGTAGCAGAGGAAACTATCAGAAGGAGCGAGAAGATTCTGTAATTCGGGAATGATGTCAAACATAGGAATGTCGGTGAGTTTATTTTTCCCCTCCTCCTGATAGCTAGTTATTTCAATTGAATTGGTTATATAATATTTGTTGTATGTTATCTTTGGAATTTTCTATCTTTACAGTTATCAATTTCCTACAGTTAGCACAAAACTATAGGGGATCTTCCACGAAAGTAGAACTAGCAACCATACTAAGGATTTCTCCCTAGTGGGTCTGTTTCTAGGATTTTTTCTTTCATTGTTTGATTTGATTATTTTTCTTTTGTTTCTAACTACTATTAGACATTTAGGTTAGTAACTTGTAATTTCCCAAGTCTTTATTTTTTCACTTGAGCCAATGGCTTACCTATGTAGTCTACTTTGAGTACATATGTAGTCTACTTTGAGTACAAACACGTACAAATTTCTAGAGAAGATTTTTTCAAATCGTTTCTAGTTTTAAGGTGTTGGGATAGGTGTATGGGGTCTCTCTTGGGACTTTAAGACTCTGTGTGTGTTGATTTCTAAGTTTTGAAATTCTTTAGTTTGATTTTATAAAGAAAACAATAAAAAAATTGCATTTGTGTGTTGATCATTTTCAAGTTTATGAGGGTGGTTTGAGAATTTATTCACTAGAATCTTTCTTGTCTTAGGTGGACTTTATTTCTATTATAGATAAGTATTTATAGGTCTAGGTGCTTTTCTGACTTCTTTTTGTTTCTTTCTTGTTGGTCTTGAGAAGAAAGTTTTTTTCAAATTTTCATGTTTCTTTTTGCCTTTTAAACTAGAAAAAAAAAAGAAACAGTTTTAGGAAGTATACTTTTGTATTCATTTTCAGTCATTGCGACTTTTTAGCTAAAAAGGAAAAATTTATGAAGTGTTCTTTCTCTTTTTTAGTGCTTTTAGGTTTCAAATTGCATTTTCCATTCTTGAGATATTTTTTTCGTTTTTTAAAAGTTAGTTATAGTTTTCAAAAAAATGATAGTATAGTTTCTTTTCAATTGCTTTTTATTTCAAAAAGAAAAAATTGCATCAATGATACATCCCATCTAAAAGAAAATTTTGCATTTTTGTATATCATCGAAAAAAAAAAAAAAAATCTCCTTTTTCTAAAGCATTTTCCACTCATTTTCAGTGAAGAACAAGCATATTGCATATTATGTTCTTATAAGTGTTCTGATTTTCCACTTAAAAAAAAAACATTTATTTTCATCCATTACTCCTTTTTAGTAAAAAACATCCCTTCTAAATGAACGCTTAAATAAAATAAACACATTTTTTTTATCTTTTAGGGTAAACAAACTAGCTTAAGCTAGGAACTTGGATCAAGTTGGAGAGCCATAAAAAACAAATTAAGAGTCTGATATAGAGAGCGATAAAATCTAATTGTCGTATAGGTATAGTTCAGAGCCTCCTTTAACACATGAGTTAAACATGAGGTCATGTGTGGGAGAATCAAGGAGATAGCCCCTTGAAGCTTGATTGAACATAGCAAAGATATTATATTTTGGGGGTTTCTCTAGTGCCTATACCTCCTTGAGAGGTAGTGGTTTCGAATATTTGGGCTTTGTTACCATACCCATATGTTTGACCCGACTGTCAAATGTACCCACCAGATGTTGAGTGCGAGTTGGTATCCTTAATAGTTTTTCCTAGGTTTCTTAGGTGTGACTGTGGGGGGTTTCCCAAGGTACTTGGGGTAGATGTTGCATCACACTTCTTGGTACCCCTAGATGGTGCCCTATGTGGCATAGGTACTTGCACCTGGAAGGGATGGTTAGTGGAGGTTGGGGTAACTGTCTCTCACTCCTTCGTTCATTAGTTCACGAGACTTAATTAACAAGTTCCTTTGCTCGGAAGGTCCTTGCCTAACTTCTTACTACTGTAGTATCATGACCTAATCCACCCAATCTAGAGCATTGGTGAATTTTTTTGTGATTATTGTTTCCATAATATTTTTCAAGTGGTGTGCTTTATGTACATAGACAAATTCGGTAAGTGTGTTGGTAGTCACCTTGATTCTGTGATTTAAATAGGCTTATCAACCGCCTCATCGATATAGGAGAATTAAGGGTATTTCTCCTGTTGAATTGAATTCTACACTACCTCCTTTGAGACTTCAACTTGCTCAAACCAGAACTTTCGTACTGGCTAGCCCCATTGACATCCTAGAGATAGAGCCTATAGAGAAAAAAACTTCCATTCTGAAGATTACATTAATATCGGATCTCAAAGATGAAGGCTTTGTTCGTTCTTTTAACCCTCTCTTTATTAGATCCCACGATCTGATTGTCTTGCAAATTTTATCTTTTAGGTCAGATTTCACTGACACGTGACCTCTTCAGTGGGCCATGAGGGACGACACTTCATAACTATCTGGGTCATGGGTCCCTACAATCCCCACTTCAAAAATAGTGACATGAAGAATCCTACCTCATTTTATGTCTAGCCAAATGACTACTGTAGTTCAATCCGTGGTAGCCTTATCGATCAATAGCTCTTTGTCGTTGATAGTTGGGTCCACTCACCCCTTGACTGGGACCTCCTCATCAATGTTTATATATAATTATTTTTCATTTAGAATGTCATTTATTGGCATGCAAAACTTTTCACTTGGTTCCCATTTGATTCCCTAAAGTACTAATGTTGGTTTTGGGAGTTCTTCAGTTCCCCTCCAAGATTTTCCCTAGGGTGGAGGACATATCCCTTCATCCTTCCCCTCGCTCGGGAGCGAGACTTTCCCATCTTCCAGCCCTAATCCCTTTTTGGGATGTGGTGTTCCTATGGGAAACAAATTTCAATCTGTTGACATGCCCTCTTCCTCTAACCCTTTCACATTATTTGGTGGGTTCAGAAGAAATCCATTTCCCTCGTCTAGAATCTTGGCAAGGGGAATGTTAAGCCCTAATATTGGCTCATTACCCCTTAATTGGGGCATATTATATTAGTAATGTTATTTTATTTATGTCGGCTTTAGGCCATTAGTTGTAATTATACCTCCTAGTCTCCTATATATACCAAGGAGACATTT
>SNQJ01S0211197.1:0-15926 GCA_010110895.2 Picea sitchensis | reverse complement strand
TAGAAGGTTCTACTTCTAGAAGATTCCTCCTCTAGAATGTTCTTAGGTGATGGTAGCACTATATAAAGGGATTCAAACAATGTAATGAGACATGAAGAGAAGTATTGTATTTGGAGCGGTAGATCAATAGAAGGATGCCCCCTCGAAGAGGCAAGTGAACAGGAGAGGATCCCTTCCATAATAGGATCCATTGTATGGTGTTATCCTACCTCAAGGGTTTGGTAATAATAAACTGTGGTTTCTTCTATATTTCTTGTGGATCTATTGTGTATCTAGTATTTGTGGTGATTATATTTGTAGGGCCCTCTAGGCCCCCCTCTACCTCTCTAGCCAAAAATTATTGGGTCTATTTTTTGGATTTTTTCGTGACGGCTGCAGGACCGAAGGGTTCATAGGGTGCTCAGATGACTATTTCTTCTCAAAACTTCAAAAAAATTCTTGAAGAATTCAAATCTCAATTGTATGACACATTATGTGACACATTGCATGACAAATTCCATGACCTTGCAGATGGCCTCAATAATAGTCTTTGTAGTTCATTGGATAGCATGCAGGAGAGATTTATTATGGAAAACATCATCAGGGATGAATATAATCAAGAAATATATGATTTGTATGATTTTGAGGACGATTGTGATGATTGGTATATGGATAGTTGTCATTTCTGGGATGACAACCACTTCCATATTTTATTTGATGACTCTACTCCACCTTTTGTAGAGAACGTCAATGTCCCACATCAGGAGCTAGTTACCAGCATTCAGTCTGCATATTCTATAGTGATATTATTCCTTCCAGATTCTGCTACGACCATTTTCCACTATGTGGATGGATCTTCTTATTTGGATCCACATGATAGGTGTCAGTCTTTGGAGCATCATTTGGAGTTGGTTATTGGGTTCCAAAATATTCAACGGGGATTTCACATGAGCACTTGGACATGGGACCCGGGCTTACAATGGTGGTTGGACTACTTCAGCATGGTGGATTTTCATTCTACATGGGACCTTGGTTCTTCATTCTTCTTCATCATTATGGTCCACAATTATCCATGGGACCCTGGTATATGGTTTTACATTAAGAATTGAGTACAACGCTTTCATAAGGGGGATGGAATGTAAGGCAGCCAGAGAGGTAGTGGGGGGGCCCAGAGGGCCCATAGTGATAATAGTGAAGGCCATTCAATGTAAGGTGGACTAGGTCCAGTATATTATTAAATAAGGCCCACTATGGTAGTTAGATATAATAAATGGGCAATTAGATATAATAAATGTAAGATGAATTCTTAGAATGTTCTACTTCTAGAAGATTCCTCCTCTAGAATGTTCTTAGGTGATGGTAGCACTATATAAAGGGGTTCAAGCAATGTAATGAGACATGAATAGAAGTATTGTATTTGGATCGGTAGCTCAATAGGAGGATGCCCCCTCGAAGAGGCAAGATAACAAGAGAGGATCCCTTCCATAATAGGATCCATCGTACGATGTTTCCCTACCTCAAGGGTTTTGGTAATAATAAAGTGTGATTTCTTCTATCTTTATTTGTGAATATATTCATTATTTGTGGCGATTATATTTGTAGATCTATTCAGTTTCTTAACAATTGGAATCAGAGCACTTTCCTTGGAAGATATTGTGGGCAAATGTTTTTTATTTTTGCAGATTTTTTTTTTTTAGAGAAGAAAAAAGAGGGCCGCGACATTCTAAAAGTTTTTGGTATATTTTTGTGAAAAAATTGTATAAAATGGTTGTATATCTAAGTTCCTCTCAGAAAAACACCCAAGTTCAAAAAACAAATAGTCCGAAACAGAGTCCAGGAAGTCAAGATATTGAAGTTTTAAAATCTGCAAATTTTCAGGATTTTTTCCGCGGACGACGGCGATAAATTTTTTATTTCTATAGAATCTGGAGGACGAATTTGCCCAAATAAATTACAGATCTGAGTTCCTCTCACAATTTCACCCAATTTAAAAAAAACAATCATCCAAAATGGAGTCCGGGAAGTGAAGTTATGAGCATTTTAACTTCAACAGTTTTTTAGGGTTTTTCCAGAAAAAACCGCGATTTTCTACCGTAACTTATTGTTCTATTTTTGGGGGTTTTTCATAGAAAGATATATTTTACAGAGAAATGTGATGGACCTAGTATTGAATCATTCATTAAATAAATAAAATCATCATGGGAAGATACTTAGCCCCATTGGGTAGATCTCAAATTGCAAGGTGATGCTTCCATTTGGTGGAAATTGCTTGATTATAAGGAGATGATGAGAGTCTCCAATGTAGAATTTGAAAAACTATTGTTAGACAAGTGGTCTCATGGAGAAAATAAGGATAAAGAGAGAACCAATAGTTTATTTTCATGTGAAAAATATATATTATAGGTTCATGGTTGTATTCATAAAGAAAATATCATTGTTTCTATTAACCCTAGTTGCATGCATAATTTTATCAATGTTCAGTTGGTTAATAGATTGCAAGTTCCAATAAAGAATATTCAAAACACACATGTTGAGGGTGAAAATGTTCAAATTTTTAAAGATTTGAAGATTACCATGGATAAATATGTGTTGCATTCATATTTTTATGCTATGGATATGGATGAAGTAGATATTGTTTTCGGATATCCTTGGATAGAATCGGTGGGTACCATTAATATTAATGTGCAAAAGAAGTTTTTAAATTTGTGGTACAAGAAAAAGAAAATCACATTGCAGAATGTGTCTCTTAGTAAGAAAGATGGACCCATGGAGGCTAGCAAAGAAGTTATTTCCCAGTCTGAAGTTGAATCAGAGGCAAAGTATACAGAAGGAGATGAAGCAAAACTACAAGAAGGACATAATCAGGAAGCTAAGGAGGTCATTGATTCAAAGGCACAAAGTGTTGCAGATTTGAAGAAAAAAGAAAAAATTCCTACAGTTGTTGTATATTTCCATCCACATCATATAGAGATGCAAAATTCATCAAGGCAAGGGCATGTGCATGAACACATTTATGCACCAGCAGGGCACCAGACAGGGCACCAGACAGGAAACCAATCAAGAGGTGCATGGAGGACTACCAGCACTACGGGAAGAGCTCAAGCTACAGAAACGATCCCATGGCAACCCTGACATGATGCAGAGAAAGATAAGGGTGGAAAGGTAGCAGACAGACATCATGTTCAACTTCCATTGGGATGGATGGATGGTCGTACTTGGTACCAGTTGGCTACATTGCTTAGTCGGTCATATTGTATGGTTTCTTCTCATGTTTCGAGGACAAAACATGTGAAGGGGGATGGAATGTAGTATACCTAGGGAGGTATTATGGGGTACCTAGGGAGGTACCCAATGGGAATGTAGTTATGTGTTATTAGTGGAAGTTAATTAATATATGGGAATGTGGTCATTCAATGTAAGGTGGACTAGGTCCACTATATTAATAAAGACTCACTATGGTAGTTGGATGTAATAACTGTGAGAAGGCTCTCTAGAAGGTTCCTGGGAGATAGGGAGAGCTATATAAATAAGTATAGGCAATGTAATGAAACATAGTGAAGAATAGTGTGATTGTACAAGCAAGGATTGTTTGAGGAGTTTTATCCTTCCATAAGGATTAATATATGGTGTTACCCTACCTCAAGGGTTTTCTCTATTTCTTATGTTAATGTTATGGTGAATGGTGTATGGTTTATTCTTGGTTATTTATGAAGTATATTTACAGATCTGGTTTAGGTACTTAACATCATGACTCTTCCCTTTTTCTTCTTTCCCAGTCTTCCCTCCATATTTCTTTCAAACAATACCATATCATAAAGTTTTACATGTTTAAGAAACAAATATTACTAAATTCTAGACAATAAAGTTTCCTACCTTGTGGAATAGCCAGTTGTTGACGCAAAAATGCACAACTAGATCTTGCATGAAAATAATTGCAATGCACCCTATAAAGTTTTATTATTAGTATTATATAAATAGTAACTATAGGTGGGATCCCTAATAAGATAAACTAAATAAGTTCAATTTTCATTTCCTCCTGAGGCTGGTTTGCATACAATTAGTTTGACAAAAATGATTTGATGCTTTTCTCTTGAGATCCTATTCTTATTACAAATGTGCATGATTAGTTTTATTGAAACTAAGTGGATGATAAGAAAGTCTGCATGGTTCTCGTACAACCTCGTTGTGCATTACACATGTTACCTTTTTTATAAAGGGAAATAAAAGGGCCCTTTAATAGATTTGCCATACAAAGTTGGTCTTTAGCTTTAACTTCCTTATGATTATTCTAACACTTGATGAATATATCATACGAAGGTTTTGGATTTTGAGTTATAAATGGGATACAACTATATTGTTCGACAACATAATATTATGCCATAACATACAATATCCTTGAGTATTGTTATACTCCAAGTATGGATATAATTGATATATATATATATAGAGAGAGAGAGAGATGCCAACATAAAATATTGTGTAGCGTTGATTTCGTTTGTTTTAAAGACCTATTGTTCAAGTGACTCATTACATGTGGTATAAATTTTGAATTAAAAGTTGTTCAAGATGTATGCATCATGGTACAAAATGAGATTTGGGATCTGATATGGCATGGTGTGGCTTCCACCATGTAAAATTTAATTGGATGTGAATTGTGGTTGAAATTTGGCAACGTTATGGGTATTTCCATCCGATTTTGGAGGTGACATGAGATTAATGAAGAGTTAATGCTTAGTTTGTAGGGTTTTCTCCCGATGTTGACCACCTTTATTTCTTGTTAGTTTTGTTGGAACACTTCACAACTAGTGTTATCACTGAAATTCTGTCCGCAACATTGCACAGAAATGGTTACAAAAATACAGCAATTCCAAACAACTATTAGTTCGTCTGCAACACCAAAATGAATTTCCAAGAGGCAAAAACTATACAATTGGGCAAAAATTGGCATGTGATAACTCACTAAAGGAAGTGTGTGCACAATGCACTACGAAAAGAAGCCCATAGAGTGCACAATGCGCCATATGTATGACTGTGTATGAGAAAAGTTGTGTACTCCTGTGAATGGTGCATTTATGGTTCTTGTCATCCCCTCAACCACTTATGGACCAACTCCCAACTTGATTTGACCTTCATATATGAGCTAAATCCAAATGGGGGGTTGGTAAAGGATCAAAGGGTGCCCTAAAGGGCCCCTTGTTCACACTAAAAACTAGTTGAATATTGCCTTGAAGAAATGCTATAAATGGAGGTCATGGTTGCACTAAGAAATTAATATTTTCATAGTATTGTTATTCTGCCTCAATCCTCCCCTGAGAATCCTCTTTTCACCTTGGAGCATTCTAGCAACATTCCAATAGGCCATTCCACTCACCTCTTGAGGCAATAGGCATTGATTTCTTCATCATTTGCTTTCTTTTCTACCATTGTAAGAAGAGCTATCCATTAGGGAACTCAAGAGCCCTCCCAAGGAGGAAGAGGGGACTTAGCCCTACCAAGGAGGAAGAGGGGACACATAAGTCCCCATTTCTCTATGGTGTTTTTCCAACTAATATAGTTATCCATTGGTGGCATAATATTGGTAATTGGTTTATTGTTTATGGTTCTAAAAGTTTCTTATGCATTCTACTTTTATTTCCTTAGTTGTTTTAGTTTGTTTAATTGTTTATTTCATGTTCTTGGCGTGTTTAACTCATGCACTAACCTATGTATTTTCTAGTAGGCCCAACTAGGCATGCAACTGTCCTTGTTTTTCTCACCCAAGTGACAAAATAGACACAAAATATTGGCGACCATACTGGGGAAAGGTATCAATTTCTACCCTATTTGGGCTTAGAGAGCACTTATTTTTTATCCATTTGTCTTGCAGGTACCAAAACTAGCCTATCCTTACTTGTCAAGAGCTAGATTTTGACCTGGAGAACTTCACTCAAAATCCTTCCCCCCAACCCCCCGCCCCCCCGATGTGTATGAGAACATGCATGGGTATTTTAGCCCACAGACACACACTTAACACATTGTGTGCCAAAAAGGCTTATTTTCTATGCGCATCCTATGCACTGTGCACCCAAAAGGCTTATGTTTCCTACACCCACTGCGCCTTTGTCTGAAATGTAACCCACGCACATTTCCAGAGTTTCAAAATTGTAAGTATTTTTGTGATAATTTGAAGGCCCCTAGCCTTCAAATTCTTGCTTTCATGCAAATTGTAAATGCACTCCACTTAGAATCCTTTCCCATATGAAAGTTTTGCTAAACATAGGCACTTAGGGGTTAAAAATAACCATATATTCTCCTCTTTTTCTTTGGTTGCCACATGAATGGCTTGTTTGGTTTGTAAAATATAAGTTGAGATCATTTGCTATCACATATAAAAACACTTGCATTGGGACCAAAAATCAACTTTGGTCATTGAGTATGCTCTTCTCTCGCACCATAGAGACATCTTGAGAATCAGAAAGGTGGTTAAGGGAACATTTCATCTCCCTTAAACAAAAAATATTTAGGAGAGAAAAAATCCTCCCTAGGGCCCCTCTTAGTTTATTTTTGAAATCATCTTAAATTTGTAAGGGCCCATACATTCCCACCTGTTGCAAACTTAGGATAGTTTCTTAAAATTGCTTTCTTAGTTTACAACACTAAGAGAGTTTAAATATCAAAGTAACGGGCCCATACATTCCCACATGCTTGCAATCTAGGATAGTTTTTCAAGCTTTCTTAGTGTAAACAACATTAGAGAGTTTAAGAGATTGGTAAGGACCCATATGTTTGCATGTTAGTTCTTTAGGGATTTTAAAATTCCGCAAGGTTGTACCAATAACATTTAGTAAGATAGGTAACAAAGATTTGTAAGGACCACATGAAATCCATATGTTGCAAATTCACACCTAACTTATTAAAATTTTGCACATTTTATCACTTGCTCACACACAAAGTCACTCCTCACTCACATAATTTCCATCTAGAATTTTGGAGGTTGAAGTAGGTTTTCTCCAAGGGAATTCTGAAACATCCCACTATTTCTTGAAGAAATTATCCACACCCACTTAATTCAAATGAGATTGGTTCACACCCCCAATCTCTCAGCCCACCACATCTAAGTTTTTTCTAAAAACTCACTACGTTTTCCTTCATAGGAGGTGCCAAATTTTTTTTTTAGCCTAGGTAGGATCTTGGGGGTAGGCATCCAAATAACCCCCCATTATCCGGTTCTCACATTTTCAAACATTAGAAGTTGAAAAATAGGGAATTGTAAAAATCCTCCAAGTCAAGTGTTCCTACACCATAAGGCAGGGAGATACCCATGAAGGGTTGAAGGCTGAGGTTCAGTTGTTCTATGCATCCCCCCTTGAGTCACCTAACTCTTGGAAGGGATCCAACCCGTGACCCATTTCTGAGGCTACAAATCTAAATATCGAGCTTTGACCGAGGTAGCTAGTGACCATATTCAGGACATCTACCTAGGTGGCAATTGTGGGATGCAATTTCACCTTGATTAGATTTTGTGTGGCTATTGGGAAATATTGCCAACTCTTTCAAGATATGCACCCTCTACCTCTCATTATAACTGATTATTTCATCCTTCATTGGTTCCTCTTATGGTGGCTTCAGACCCCACTGTTGAGTTCTCTTGGAAGGTCCAGTGTTATTTGAGAGGAAGGATGATACATCTTTTAGGGCATGAGCATTTGCTTTATTTGTTCCCCCATGCGGAAAAAATCCACCTACCCACATGTATACTTATTTACAGTTGATTTATGTATGATGCTCATTTGATTACATGTAATTGTGAGTTATATTGTGAAGGTCCAAATTATACAAGTCTCTTGTTTATTTATTTATCTCATCACCATTTGCACACATTCAGTTTGCTAGTCAGGAATCATAGGGGACCCACAGAATCCCCATCATTCCAGATGCTTTCAGAATATCCCTCCTATTTTAGGAGGATTTCCTATTCTTCTCGACTCACTGAATCAAACATATCACACCCCTGTGAGTGCCACTATTTTAGGATCAACTTTTCTTGGTTCCACTTTAATTGGATCTGATTCCCAAGGCCATCCATCCACTAGCTCTCCTTCACAAGGAGGCAGGGGGGGAAATTCTTTTCATGGGAGAAGTACAACCCCACCAAATCCACTACCTGCTCATACCATGGTTGGAACTAATCCTCCACCAACACCCCCATGCCATACTCGGTGTCTCTCAACATTCCTTATTTGATTAAACTCATGAATGATCCTATTTTACATGACCCCATATGGCCTAATATGCTTACCAAGCTACCTTCAGATATTCCAAAATTTGAAGGAAAATTGGGGGAAGATCCTGCCAACCATGTCATGACATTACACTTATGGTGTTCTTCAAACAACATCATGGATGACTCCATCCTTTTAAGGTTATTTCAACGAACACTCACTGGTCAATCAGCCAAATGGTATGTGGACAAAAAGTCAGGGTCCCACGTGACTTTTGAATCCTTGGCCAAAGCCTTTTTGGCATTTTTTCAACTACTAGTTCATCATGATATTGATTTAGAACTCCTCTTCGAGCACAAACAAACCTAAGCTATGCATATTGTCGACCACATCCACGAATAGCATTGACGACGTAGTTTATGTAAAGTAGAAACCACCAAAGAACAACATCTCGATTGGTTTCTAAAATCACTCATCTCTATACTTGCCAAATATGTGGAATCCAACTTTCCCCAATCTGAAGAGGAATCCATCATCAAGGCTCAACAATTAGACCTCATTTATTCTCAGTCAGGTTACTTATACACTGTATTACCTGATGCACTGAGACTCATACCATTTGGCCAGGAGAAACCTGGCATGTCTCACGTTGTGGATGGATTGATTGGTACCACGACACACCATAACCCATACATCCAACCACCACCTATGTATGGTACACCCCAATATCCGTCGAAATATGGAGGGCCATATTATTACCCTCCTCCTCCTTACCAACAACCATATCCTGTTACTCCCCCTCCACCCATGAGTGGACCCTCGTCGACACCCATAATGCACC
Source organism: Picea sitchensis (assembly GCA_010110895.2). NCBI lineage: Eukaryota > Viridiplantae > Streptophyta > Pinopsida > Pinales > Pinaceae > Picea > Picea sitchensis. The sequence goes on along the minus strand of SNQJ01S0211197.1, from coordinate 6,905 downwards.
CGACCTCTCAACCAAGTTCAGGTTCCCCTTCTACCTCAGCATATAACCTGGGCACTAGTGAAAGAACTTCAACTTCCTATGTGCATTATGGATCGTTACCACAAAACAAAATATATTTCCCATTTCCTGGTCCTTCACAGCTGGTTTCTCCTCCAAATGGACAACCACATGCCAACATTAACTTTGTCCATCCCTCTCCCATTCAAAAAATTCATACTTTTGAACATTTGAATACGAAAAATTCGGATCATTAGTCAAACAATGCCAAGAAGAAAGGAAAAAAATGAAACAATAATAACCCAGGACCAGCGAGAAATAAACCCCAACAAAACCAACCTATTGGGGGATACCAGAATTAGGGTAACCAAAAATTCCAAGGGGACAATAACAACAAACGCCAAGGGAGGAAAAAAAATAACAACCTCCAGACGAACTTCCTTTGAGTTATTTACGGTGAACATGGAAATTATACACACAATTTCCCCCAAATTGTCGACTTTAAATAGATGAAAGAATCGATGAATGTGCCACGTCCTCCAGTGTCGTCTTCCACTCAGCAGGCCCCACAATAGTATTCGCAACAACCACCCTCGGTCGTGTTGTAAAACCCTATTCCACACCAAGGTGTGGTGAATACCCAACAATAGGTACATCCTTCCCCACCACAAATGGGACAGTATCAAAACCCAGGGCCCATCCACACTGGAAATCTGGTGGATCGCAATATCCTCCTCACTAGCGAAGAAGAAATTATTTTGCAAACATGCGGTCGTCAATACAACGCACCCCCTGAATCTACTCCTACCACTTTGGAAGCAGTTCTAGCTATAGCTGGACAACCCTTGATGATTCCTCTCCCTAACACTGAACCCCACATTCGTATCCCTTGCATTCCATTACAAAGGAATGTCAACAACCCTCGGACCATGGAAGCACACAATTACAGTCTGGTCAATGACTTGGCGTAGTATCCTACAACCATGTATGTATTGGAGGTCCTCCAAACCTTTCCAAATCAACAAAAATCATTATTTTCTGCCTTGGGGGAAGTCGACCCAATGGATATTAGACTCATCACATTTGATCTAGATAGCGGAGAACCTCGTCTCCCCACTCTAATAGCTTTCCCGATACCAATCAAGATTCAGAACATCACGTTTCATCAGTGTATCATTCATGAAGGTGCATCCAAATGCATCATGTCAAAAACTGTATGGCGGAAACTAGGCTTCCCTGAGCTAGTACCATCCTTTAAGAGCCTATGATGGTCAACCATCCTACCCTGAAGGGATCTTTCAAAATGTGCCCATAAAACTCAGGGGAAAAACCATCCTCATCGACATTGAGGTTATCGATGCCCCACTCGATTACAATATCTTATTTGGACGTAGCTACATGTACACTATGAAGGAAGTGTCCTCTCTTGTGTTTCGAATGATGATGTTCCCCCACAATGGGAAAATCACCATCGACCAAATTACACATTATGAGCCTAACCATTCTATCAACATCGATAACATATTGCCTCTTATCTTCACTTCTTTTTATTCTTATTCACTCATTGACATGGGCCCCAGAATTTTCAAGTACCCATCCTTACTAGGGGCATACCGTGGAGCACCACCTCTCATACACCCTTCATCACAAGTGTGTGTCATATATTCTAATGGAACTGACATCAGAGACACCATCCCTCCCAATGAGGCCTCTCCTCACCTCGACGTCCCACTAGTTGAAGAAATTTTACTTCAGGGTTTCCCTGAGAACCCTACTACACCACTTATCCCCGATTTCCCCCTCCCCTAGGGGAAAATCCTATTTTTGGATACAATCCCCCAATCCATCACTCAAATCCCCTTCTTATACCCCCCACTGGGAGTACAATCCTTTCAGGTAGTCGCAATGCTTACCCTTCCCAACATGGTACTCGTCATCTATGTACGGTATCTACACCCACACACGATGGTTCCTCAACCATCTCTCCCTCCTTAGTCATAAAGAATCTTGATGCAAATTCCAGTACTAACTCTGGCCACGCCACCCTCACCCCCAATTTCCAGCACCACTGCCACAGCTAGGGGTAGACGGAAGAAGAAAGAGTCCATTGTTCCACTTCCTCCCTGAGTTCAACCTCCTTGTGCACTTTGCGAAAGAGAGGGACACCCCACTAATAGATGTCCTTCTCTTCCCGAGTTAGGCAATCTGATCCAACTTCCTCTTGAAACCACATTTCTCGCCACTTCACCAAGCACATCTAGTACTACAACAACAACCCCCACTGTAGGAAGTAAAGGGTTGTGAACCAAATTCGCTTGTGCCATCTGTTCATAATATGGCCACTACACTCATCATTTCCCACCTCTACCTCAGTTTCTCCAAATGATAACGATAGTATGCCAAACCTTTTAGCAAGATCCCTCTCCACCACCACTCTCGATTACCCACATCACCGACATCCATTATGTCTCTACCTCAGTCCCTGAACGGGTGAGTTGCCTGTCAAGCTGCTATATTAAAAAAAATTAATTACCTGAAAACACTAAATTGTCAAACCAAGGTAAGTGAACTTAGAGCTGCTACATTGCATGTGCTGGTAAGATTCTAATTCCTATCTAAAGGTTATTCTGAGAAGAAAACACAAACTCACTCTTAAAAATTGAACTCTAATGATTATCTTGAAACTAATCATCTCTTGTTTAATTCATCAAAGGAAAAACAGTTCTGAGCTTAAGTACAGGTACTTCTATTTCTGATCCAATGTAATCTCCCAAGGCTATCTACCATTAGCTTAAACATCTAATCATCATCATACCTATCTAAGCCATAAGAGAAATATCATTTTTGAAAACCCTTTTAATCTAAACATCAAAAATAGTTCTGAATATATCCACGGGTAGAACAAATAAATGTCCTATTTACCCTACTGGTACTGGAAGCTTCCTTTAATCCGACTATCAACTAACTACCCTAACAGAACAGAGTAAATCTAAACTCACACTCCTTTTGAATCATGATCAAATTGAAAACTAGAAACAGACTATAAGCTGACTATCCTAACAGAACAGAGTAAGCTAACTATCTTAACAAGACAGAGTAAATCTAAACTCGCATTCCCTTTAAATCATGTTCAAATTGAAAACTAGAAACAGAGCAGATCTAGTTCATTCTTCAAGTTCTACAGGGATAAATAACGCATTCAAAATTCATTAATCTATGAGATGATATCACACTAGAAATGATCCAATCCGAAGAATGGTTAAGCAAGAATCTAACAAAGTAATTCCCAAACTCAAATAAACTAACTTTCATGCAGATTCTAAAATACTGAAATAAACTAACTCTACTATGGAAAAGAGACAGCGACTTGAACCTGTTGGCAGGCCCAACCAAGAGGTGTAATCGCCTAAAATGAAACCAGAGCTACTTAGATCATTCCATGCAAAAATTGTTCATACTTCATGCTCCATAATTCATAAAACGACTCAAATCATTTAACAACAAATAACATAATGCATAGCAAATTTGTATTATCAGAAATCATATCACATAGCATATTGTAAACCAACGTTTCTTGAGAGCGATCATCAGTTAATATAGATCCTCTCCAAAATAGTTTTAAACACAGGTGCATTAATCTAAATAAATCTCAGATCCGAAAATGACTCATAGTCAGTTAAAATGAACTTCACAACTTCATGACACGCAGTGTCAAGAAGTGTGGATCATAAAGCATTCTAATAAATCAGGTCTAGAATTTTGCCCTGAGTCATCACATTGAGTTATGACTCAATTAATCATATGAATCAGACTGTCAATCCACTCTGGCCATGTCGTGCAAGTCTTCGACAACTTCATTGGTATCTCCAGTAAGTGCGAGCTGGTACCTAGTACTGATAAGTTATGTTTCAAAGGAACAGTACCTAACTCATGTCACATTAGTATCAACATTAGTTTAAAATATCAAAATACATTAAAAATAACTTGAATCATAAGAATACCTTGAATAACCTGATTTAGTTGTAAAAGGATGTCAAATGTGTCATGGTAAGGCCAGAAGGAAATGATACTAGATATAAGAATGGAGGTATATTTGACATGATATAGGAAAAAATATAGTCAAAACTGGAGACTAACATTCCCCCAAACTGAAGTGTTTGCCTGTCCTCAGACAACAAAAAGTCAAAAACTGAGATTCATCAGAGTGTTGCAGCAGCTGCAACCAACATTTGCAATTTCTCATGTTTATTCATGCTTATGATTTCCTTCTTAGGAACTCGATTAATGATGATGTGCTTCCTGGAAATCTTTTGTAGTCTCCTGTTCCTCTGGAAAAGACCTTTATTCTTTCATTTTAATCGTTCAATCTTGGATGAGAAATGAGTTTGCCTGAGTTTCATAAGTTCATTTTTTGTTTTGATGTGCCGATCCAATATGGCGTATTCATGTAACTTCTCTTTCAACCTGTGATTCCTACTTTTTAATATGGCTACCATTAGTCTCAAGGATTTACTGGAGGAAATTTCACAGTAAGATTCAAATGTTTTACCATGTCCTTGTTGTGTTTGAGGACTGGACGCGTGAGTGAACTCATCTGGTCTTTTATCATGGGTGTCAACTGGACTAGGTTCAGGAGTAAAATCGTCATATACTTGAACAGGGTTGTCAACTGGACTAAGTTCAGGAGTAGGCTCGTCATAGACTTGATCAGGGTTGTCGATTGGGCCGAGTTCAGGAGTAAACTCCTTATACACCTGAGCAGGCGTATCCACTAGCATTTGAATTGGCTTGTCCTACTCAATTTCTTTGGGTACATTAGCTTGTCGATTGACTTTATGTACTTTTCGAATCAGTTGGGAAAGAGTCCATGTCATTTCAGAGGACTCCAAAGCCTCCTCATGACCATCCACACTTTTTAATCTTTCCTGTGGTGGGTAACTGGGAACAGAGTTATCCATACCTGAAAGTGTGCGTGTGTATTTTCATTTGGGATTTCTCCTAGGTTTGTTAGTTAACTCTTCAAATTGTTCCACATCAATAATATTCGTAGTAGTTGGAGGAGAAATTGGAATTTCAACATTTGCCTCTGTAGGAACAGTGTTTTCCACTCTGTCATGGTTAGTTTCCACACCATCAGAACCATGAACATCAACTGAATGTTCTGTACCTGGATTATCATCATTGGCTTCAATTGTGCAGTCTGGTGTATTCTTAGGGTCATCACAGATTTCGGTCAGGGTTTTAACACCCTTTTTCTTAGAGTTTGGCTTCTTCTGTGGAGGAGCGGACTTAATATTTTTATCTCTAGATTTGTTAGAGGATAGGGTTCTTACAATGAACATATCCCAAGTTTCTTGTTTATGGGATAATGCAGACTTAATCAATATTTTGACAAGACCAAAATAAAATAAGATACCTCTAAAATATTTGGCTTTGCGGACCTGTTCTGCCATTTTCTTTAAACTCTTCAACAGAAAATAGGGTATGTTCATCAAATGGTTACCTTTGAAATGTAGCAGGAGTCGGGCATGACATGGAAACACGATCGTATATCGTCCTTCACAAGTGAGGTAGCATTGGAGGATATCTAGCAACTGAGCTCATTTTGGTTCTAACCATGACCTTGAGGTGCCCTCTGACCATTGTAATTTTTGGTACTATGGTTACAGAAGCTACGTGCAGAGCTTCTTGTCGATGGGCTGGCCCTTCATCCATTTCTGACCAGTGTTGGGTAATTGAATTTCTTAAGAGATGAATTTTTTTGTGACTTCAAACTCTAGCTCGCCCACCTTAGCTAGTCCACCATGAAAATGCAGAGCAAACTGAAGCGTAATTGAATCATCATACCCATCGAATTTCTTGAAAAATGGCTCCCATCCATCTTTCTGAAAAATGTGTTTGGTGGCTTCATAATCAGGAAGAGCCTCCAAGTTTGCAAAGGTCTTAGGTTCGTGATAATTTGCCACCATAATTTCACTCGGTATCACAGGAAAGGTCCGCAGGTGAGCAGCGGAATTAGATGAGGGCAACAGAGGAATAGAGTATGATGTGTGAAGTAGTCGTGAGAGGAATCATAGAAGACATTTGAATTTTCCTGAGGATCGATAGCATGTAAGGAAATGATGATGGTCGTACACGTTTGCAAAATATTATTATATATGAATCGTGTTGAATTCAGCCAAGATAATGTAGTGCATTTCCATGATATGAAATGTCGAGACGGATTGGTTTATTAGGTACAGAGTATAGGTATAATGAAACATTATGGAGTATCGAGGCATTCCCAGTTCAAATTATTAATATGTAATGTAATACATTAAACCAACATGAAACTAAGCGTACCTGAATTAGATTACCTATTCCCTTGTTATGCATTTCTTACTGTAGATATCTTTGAAGTCAAGTCTATATCTGGAGAGCGAAAAAATTGTAATTTGAATTTGTATTTCTGATGACCACTGTAGCTGATGGATTCTGTTCTGGCACTGACTAGTATTGATGAAATAACCCGAAATCTGTAGAGATATTTGAAACAATAATATCTTGCTGAGAAAAATACTTCCTGTTTATGAAAACAAATTATCTGATGATTATCCCTTAACCTGACTTTTGTTCCTTCCTGAAAGGGATCAATTAAAAACATGTCTTCAATAGCTTCAAAGCTTTAACCCATGGTACAATTCTTATTTGTGTGAATAAATGTTCTGGAGTTGAACACAAAAATAAATCATTGGATTACCGGCCATTAATGAATGTCGTTAACCAATGCGAGATGGCCCACCAATGATGTCAATGGGCCTCAAGGTACCTATAGTACATCCTAATAGGTACGAATAAAGGTCTTGGTGTCGAGTCACCTGTAGGATCTATCAACCAAGAGACATTGATGTATTCCCATGGTTGTTAGC
>SNQJ01S0211192.1:0-15926 GCA_010110895.2 Picea sitchensis | reverse complement strand
TTAACGAGCCCAGAGAAGGTAAGCTCAGTGGTTTTTCATATTTAGAGAGTCTGAAAAAACATAAAAGGAGACTCCATTGGGGTACCTTTTTCGAAGGTAGTCTAGTTGGTTTGAAAAAAGGGTAAACTAGCACCGACAAGATGTCTAGTCAAAACCATTTTAACGACTGTGATAAAGACAATATCACTCGGCCATTTTTTCATTTTTAAGGAGTCTAAAAAAAGCTTAACTATGGACTCCGTCGGGAATGTTCTTCTGCACCAATTTAACGAGTGTGAAAGAATAAGGTCACTTGACAATCTTTTCCATTTTAGGGAGTCTGAAAAGAGCTTAACTATGGACTCTGTGGGTGTTCCTTCTTCGTAAGTTTAGTCCCTCAGGCCCGAGAAAGGGATAAAATTATACCTAAGAGTATTCTTCTATAGAGATGAAGTTCCATAGAGTATACCTTTGTTCGTACAGTTGACCGTCCAGACCGAAAAAGGGGTAAACTACCACCGAACAGATGTGCCTTCAAATTTCAGTTTAACGAGCATGAAAGGCCACAAGATCGCTCGACAATCTTTTCATATTTAGAAGGTCTGAAAAGGGCTTAAAAGAAGACCTGTTATTTTTTTTTAGTCCTGAGGGTGAGGTCAAGAGCGAAGAAGAATTATGTAAATGAGGCTCAAACTCGTATTGAGGAAAAAATGAAAGACTCCAGAGCCTATAGTGTTGCAGAGACAGCATGAATACCATAATGAAACTAGGACCTACCTAGGGCATCCATGTTTCGGTAGGCTCTACCACCAAGTTGTGACACTTCTAAAGAAGATATGATGGTTCTATGTCACAATCCGATGGTATCGATCCTATGGCAAATGAAAAAGACAACAAGATACAAAAATCAGGGTGGAAACCTAACCTATATTCTCAAGTCGAATCTTGATCATCGGAAAAGTTTTCATGGATCGTCAAAAATACTCAAAATTCTTTAAAACTATCCCAATACCCAATCAAATCCCTCCGATGCAACTCCTGAATCACTCTAAATGGTTTTTGGTATAAATAAAATGCTAAGGGAGGCCAAAAAGTCTATAAATAGAAGTTGGCAGCTCATTATCACCATTGCTGATTTGGAAATTGACTCTGGAGCCAAAACACCCCCTTTGATAAAAATGGTGATTCTGGGAGCTACAGTGGATGAAATGAACTTTCGTCTGGACCAAGTAAGTACAAACTCCCCTATATAGCTATTCAATTCTTTATTTTTTCTTTTAATTTCATTTTTTGGGTGGGTGTCGACCTTTAAAAGGTCGGCCCTAGGTCCACGTGGGTTGTCTCTAGACAAACCGCATGTACACTCGGGCAGAGTAAAACCTGCCCACGTGTAAACGTGACTGTCACCTAGACAGCACGCGTGGACCTCCCTTCATAGACAAAAAATAAAAAAAGCACTCATTCACCCTCCTGAACCTTGTTGTGTTGGCAGGATGGATATCCAATGGAGGGAAAGGGAGCACGAAGAAGTTGGTGAGTTGGTTGCGGGAGATCCGAATGTCGTGGCAGCGTTAATGCAATGTGGCTTGTTAAAGTTCTTCCTATATCCTTTTATGCGAGTGTAACTGAGGTTACTGAATGCCTTGGTTGACTACTGGCACCTTGATGCAAAGTCTTTTATGGTAGAGGGGCAATCGTTGGTGCCCACCATCGAGGATATCTACTTTTTGACTAGCCTCTCAAGGAGAGTGAACTAGTCAACTTCATGACGTTTTCGTAAGGGCCGCATAACATAACTGAACTGATATCCTTGCACTCTGAGGCTGAGACAAACTGTTTGAGCTCCCAGGTGCCTATAATCAATATCACTAACCTATCACTGCAAGCAATATTATTTCTAATTGGGTGGATTACTGGTTTAGCGGCCTTGCATTAGGCATCTTACGCACAGATGAACTGTGATGTCCAGTGCTTGAATGCACAAATCTTCGAATGGTATACTACATTAATGGAGTGTAGGAAGAGGTAATTGACAGATTTTCGTCAGTGGACACAGAGGAACTTCAGGTTCAGTACTATCTTGTGTTCATTCTTTTTCGAGAGAGTTCCAAGTTTTAGTCCTCGGGTAATGGTACAAGGACACCAGTCCTCTTTTCCTGCTGTGTGTAGATGGGTAGTCTTACTACCATGACAGGGTCGTGGAAGGACCAATGAGTCCTTCAATGATGATTTTTTTGCATGGTTGTCACGACAGATCCCGGCTATAGAGGACTACCCCTATGTCGGGATTGATTTTTTGAGAGACCTAGAGATACCAGTACCTCCTGGTGAGGAGCGGGGGGAGATGGGTAAGTCTCCACCTTTGTAGTTTTTTTGTTGTTGTATATGTAATTTTTATGTCGTTTTTGTTATATATCATCATTTTTTTTATATGCCAGAGTATTTGACAGATATACATTTGTTGCATGTAGATCTGGGACAAGTGCGACTTGTCGATTATGCAAGGAACAAGCATCGTCCTCAGCAAGGGGCCGCAGCCACCATTGCCGGGGGACCAGCAGTAGCAGGAGAACTCCCAGTCAGGGAGGATGAGAGGGTACTTAGACGAGTTGAGTGGAACTTTACTGCACTCACTCGCACTGTCCCGATGGCAGAGATTGAGGACCCACCGCCATCCATACAGCCTCATCTAGTGGGGGCACCTCGGACGTGGGTCCGATTGTTTAGGTGTTTATCCCATGATATGGACCAGTATAACAGGGCCCATAGGCCCTGAACCTATTTAGACATTTTACGTACCATGAGCACTACTTGTATATATTTTTTGACGGCATAAGCCCTGTGACTCGTTACTAGTCCTATTTTTGAGGCACTTGTGTCCATCTATGTACTTTGGTTACTTTATGATATTATATATGGTTTTTTGGTTTTTTGTGTCTTATGGATCGCGTGTGCAAAAAATGTATTTACATGCTTATGTTAATGTTCTTTCATATGTGTGCAAGATGCCAATCTAAAATTTGATTAGCTAGAGTATGTGTAACTTGGTTTAATCTCCTAGGAACATGAAAATATGTAATATAATCAATTTTTTGTTCTAAGAGATGTACCCTAAGGAATCGTTGGTGTAAAGTTGAATCATGAACCCAATACATTCTGTTTAATTGAGACACAACTAGTTGAGGGTCGAGATAGACCCAGAGATGAGAGATACCCAATGAAAAAACGTCATGAAGCAATTCAATAACTGCACTATACTCAACGACATTATTTTTGGTGTCACCTAAGAAAAACTAGTCTTTAAAACTACCCAAAAACTAAATAAAATTCCAGGAACCCTAAAGAGTTTCCCGAGTATGGTCACCAATTTTGTTGTGGGGGAAATCTCCTTATGGACTAGAAAATAGGGTTAGACTTTGCATGCAGATATGTCCTACAGAAAATCTACTTTCTACCTTCATCCCTAGACTTAAATCCCATTTCTTTTTAATAAATGCATGCCTAGATCGACCTACCTCATTCTGGGCGTTCCATATCGATCCCTTGTCACACTTGATGACTTGTTCATGATTCTCCTTTCCATTACTTGATTTTCATGTACTTAGCATGTTTGATTGGTAATGTTCACATGTTTTACCTCTAAAATGATTCAACTAATGATCGAAATGAATAGAACAGCCAAGTCTTAAAGAATGTTCATTGTTGTTACACCAACTGTTATATCTATGCGCCAATCTTGGAAGTTGTTACAGTTATGCACCAATCCTGGAAGTTGTTACACGATTGTTGCAACAGGTGCCACCGATTCTGTTGTTACACGACTGTTGCAACAAATGCCACCTATTACGACTTCTGCAACAAACACCACCAATCCTAAGAGCTTCAACACCTATTGTTACATGTTTCAACTTACAAGAATAGTTCTAGATCTTGTATTAATGATATCATACGAACAGCTTGAGAATCGGGGATTCTCAAGGCTGTTATGATTTTGTTTTTAACTGAATGACTCCGAATTTAAATAGCAGATCTTTTGTAATCAGAAGGACGTATGGTGACTGTGGGAAAGTGAAGTGAAGTAAAGTTTATTGTACACAATATTTTGGTAAATCAATAGAAGAGTGGATTGAATTTGTTTAGCAGACTGTAGCCTATTCCTTTGAGAGGATTCAATGAGAAGGAAAAGGCCCACCTTCCTCACAGACTCCCTTCTATTTTGAATTCCAAAATAGTTGTTTCAATGTGAATGGTTTATCTGTTAAATAATTCTAGAATACAGTTGTTGTTACAGTCTAGTTATTTCATGTTAGATGCGCATAAATCTGTCTCATGAGAATTAAAAGTAAATTGTTGAACACTGCTGGAGAATTGCTTTCCCTTTTTCTACATTAGATTAAAATCTTGTTTTCAAGTAAAAGAAAATAACAGTGTATATTACTTTCTTGCAATAAGTAGATTTCCTTCTGTAAGTAGTAGAGAACTTCTTCTTGCAAAAGAAAAATAGAAAGTTAGATTAGAGTAGGTAATCCATAATTCTTATACATTCATCGGTTTGGATTTCAAATTGTGATTTCAATTTTGTAGAACTCTAGCTGTGTCAACATAATTGTGTTAGTAATAATTTTTATTTCTTTTTCTCTACTACAATTAGATTAGTGTTTCTTCCATAATCTAGCATAGACTGTGCACAATTATCTTGAAATAACAGACTTCCCTGGGTTGACAATTTATATTGAACACCTTAACTCTCTATTCATTTAGACAAGTAAGTGCCCAACAACCATGTGAGTCTTTCCCATCCCATGTGAGATGGATGGATCTATTTGAGACCATTACATGAAGAAAATATTAATTAATACCTCCATATCTAAGAGGGAGTGTTGAGGTTTTGGTATTTGTGGAATGTATTAACCTCCAAGTGTAACACTTTTACTTAGAATAGAATATTACGAGAGTAAGAGAACCATTAAACAAATGTGTGTGAGCCCTAGAAGCAAAGTCGTCCCAAGGGAAATAATAATAAAGAAATAGAAGGCCCTAGAAAGAGAATTTGACCCCAATTGGAAAAGTCACTTGGAAAGGCTAGTATAAATAAGCAGGCGCCTAGATAATTTAGAAACACTCTCACACACTCATAAATAGTGCACAAGTCTAAGTAGGAACTGTGGAAACAGCTAGGGAACACGTCTAGGGAGAAGCAGTGGCACCTAGGGAGCAAGTATTTCTAGTAGCTTCTTTTTGTGGGCTTCTATTGCTAAACGTATTCTTTATTGGTATTATGTTGCTAATGCAACAATGGTGTTTCTGCTAGGGTTTGTGTATTTGTTCTAGTGTGGATTGACCAAAATCATTCTATCTAAGAAACGATTATTGTGCTTGGGGGTGGCATATTGACACAGAACCAACTCTTCCTCCCGAGGTTGTGTGAACTCCTAGTCTAGGATTGTTCAATCACTTCATTCAAATCGACTCTTCAGGCCCCTATTGGAACCCAAATCAATTTTCACAGGTCCCACTTTCTCCAAAGTGCAGGTTCTACCAAACCTGTAGGCTCTTTCTTTGCCCCTTTGAAGAAATTGAACAACAGGGAATAGATTTCCATCATAGGACCCTACCTTCATATGAATTCAATATATGACCTCGGGCGAGTCCTCTTTGCAACTACATGCTTTAGATGTTTTGCAAGTAGCTTTCTCCCTTTGTATTTATCGCCAAATAGGCTAATTTACCTAGGACTCAATCTATGGTCCACGTATCTCCCACAAACAATAGTTGTGATCTTCTTTGGAATCTGAACTTCAGGTATCTTCTTGTTCTCCTTTCAGAGTACCTTTTCTTTGAAACACGTGGATCTCCTCCACGTATCCTTCTAGATCCAATGATCTAGCTCCACTTCACTCTTCACAACTTCACAAATATTTCCCTTTTCTCCACATAAATGTTTCTGAGTTCCTTCTCGTGAACTCTCTGATATTTCACCACTGTTCCCCTGAAAATAAAAGTTCACAATCTACTCTTGACATCAGAGTTTTGACAGTCTTGCACCCCTCTTAACTGAAAAATTACAGAGAACGATTTCTATGGATTTCCACATCTCTTTCCACCTGTTTATTTGAATGATGGTCGATCTCACCTGGCTTCGGGAATTCAACGAATCATTACTCCTGTGAACACATAAAACCTCTACCACAATCTCACACATGGACTACTCTTAGCCTTCTCCACTCCTTGAAGAGACTTTGTGCTCAATGACACTAATCCTTCTGAGATTTTACTATCTCGAATATTTAAGGGTCTCAACCCTCCTGCGTCCTTCAAAGGATTTTCTGGTTCCCTCCTGGAAACTCGATGTTCTTCCTCCTAAGCTTATAAGGAGAAATCACTTTAGATTTTGCGCACTCCTTGCACTTGACTGAGCCTTCAGATAGATTCCTGCAACACTTGTAAAAGTGTTAGCCTGGTGCACTCCTTGCATAGGTCTTCCTCTTTCTTCTTGAGATTGTTCGGGTTTACTGAAGCAAGTCCCACATCTGCTCAATGCACAGTTTCAAAGATTCTTTCCCTCAGAGTGTTCAACAACTCTGGGTTTTCTTCAAAGTCTCCAACACTTCAGAACATGTTGGTTCTCTACATACTTGCACCTTGTCAGTGCCCTCTTGGTAGAGTTATGCATAGTGTTCAACAATGTTGTGCTACACTTATTCCTGCACAGACTTTCATTCAAGGTATTCAACAACCTTGAGGCTCCTCTTGAGATTGTGGATTATTCTGGTGTGACCTCCCCGAACATTATCCTCTGACTCGACAGAGTTCAGATGCACACTCCTTGTGTTGGCTACATGGTTTCCAATACTCTTTTGTGCACTCCTTGCATAGCCTAAAGAACCGAGAATAGTTAAGAAAAACTCTGAGATAGAAAATTTCTATCCTTACTATGCAAATGAAATCTGACATACACATATACAACATATGTTCATACAAACACAAATGACATTTTTAAACAAACGTCCAAACAATGAAATTTGTTCTTTTGTATTAATGTTAGAATATCAATTACAATGTGTGATCTTGGACTACAACTAAGTCTCACCTCTTCTCTCCTCTCTTATCAACAACCTCTATTGGGAAAATGATCAACAACCTCTATTGGAGTTATGTTCCAAAGATTTATATAACCAGAGACTCATCGAGTCCTTCCCTCCAACTACACTAGTGTCTAATCACCATCAAAACACTTATCTACTGCGACATATTACAATGAGTGGAAAACCTAGTTTGAATCAGATCTAGATCCCTCCTACCATCAACCACTTAAGGGGACCTTATCTATAGCCTCTGCGAAGGCATGATATGGCTCATCAAGCCTGACAACATTTAATTGATTTAATTACATTTAAATTTACAAGGAAAAATGAGAGGTTTTGTGCCATATATGGCACATGCTGAGGTGGAGCGATGCTCCTGCATCACATATGTGAATGCCTATGGTTGGGTGGAAATGATGTGATATTGTCTATTGTTAAACGAGCATATCAAAATTCTAAAAAGGTATGCATTTGTGGACTACATTTATGAGGTTCAATTTCTCAATTTCTACATTGCACAAACCTCTCTCGGGTGAACGTGCCCATTTATTTATTCCACAAATCTCTTGAAGTTTGTTGTAGGTATTTATACATTGGATTTTGCATGATGTAATGAAAAAATGTACACCTTCATGCCTTCAACACCAATTCTCTTTGAGTTTGAATTACCCCACCACCAATCCTTCCAAAAGGTTGAATACCCCGACCACCCATATTTTGATGGTTAAGGTATGGCTAAGACTACATAGTAGTGTGTTCATCTAGCAGTGAAGGAGTGTGGCTTCATAAGATACTTCCAGGATTGTTTATATTGAGTTAGAGGTGACTTGTATTTGGTGCCACAATCAAAGTTGTGTGAACTTGTTAGAGAACCCATTGTTTCATCAAAATTCCAAGAATATCGAGATCATGTACCATTATATCAGATGTATGGTGCATAAGGGAGTAGTGAATCTCCAATATGTCGCTACAGAAGAGAAGATAGCAGATGTCTTGACCAATCATTTCTCAAGGGTAAAGTTTGAATACTCCAGGTATAATATTAGTGTGGTCGAGAAGGATGTCCCTCATAACAAGGAGTGATGATTCACATATGATATTCTTGGGGAAATATCTTGCAGAGTGTGGTAGGAGAAAGTGGTCATTTACATGCAGATTACAAACTATGACACTAGTCAGGACGACCTTGCATAAGGTCAGCAAATGTTGAGCCTTTGGGGCCTATGAGTATCCTATATTTTCAAGCTAAAGGGCCAACCTGTGTTGTTGGATGTGTTTCCTAGACTTCGACTATATGGTTAGTGTGTGTGAACTACATTGCATAACCCTCATGGTTATATTCCCAGTAACTGTGGACTAGATGCCTAGTGTGCTAACTAGAAGAACTAGCTCTAATGATAGTTTCCATATTTTGTGTGAGCTGGTGAGTTGTAGTTTATGAGACTCTACTTAGATTGGGTAGTAGCACAATTCTGTTTGAACTAGATCAACTTCATATTCCATATCTTGTGTGATCTATATGGTTTCCTAGTTCTATGTGAGTTAGATGCCTAGCTATGTGTGAGCTAGATTAAATCCATGTAATGATGTAAGGTTGAGAGGAATATGAGGTCGTTCCCACTAGAGAGATGCTACATATGTTGATGAGGTCCCAAATGCATTATTGTGACATTAGCATCAAATATTTTGTGTGTGACTATGACAGATCCTATGTGGCTATGATGGTCATACTTGTTACATGATTTGTTTGAGCATGCAATAACATGTGTGGCTATGATTGAAATACTTGTGACATGATCTGTTTTTTCATGAGATAGTCTGTGTGGCTATGGTGATGCTACCTGCAAACTGGTTTGCAAGACCATGTGAGTCTTTCCCATTCCATGTGAGATGGATGGATGTGTTTGAGACCATTACATGAAGAAAATATTAGTTAATACCTCCCTAACTAAGAGGGAGTGTTGATGTTTTGGTAGTTGTGAAATGTATTAACCTCTAAGTGTAACACTTTTACTTAGAATATAATATTTCCAGAGTGAGAGAACCATTAAAAAAATGTGTGTGAATCCTAGAAGAGAAGTTGACCCAAGCGGAATAATAATAAAGAAATAGAATGCCCTAGAAAGAGAAGTCGAACCCACTTGGAGAGGCTAGTATAAATAAGCAGGCTCCTAGCTCATTAAAACACACTCTCACTCACTCATAAATAGTGCACAAGTCTAAGGAGGAATTGTGCCAACAACTAGGGAACAAGTCTAGGGAGCACAAGTCTAAGGAGGAATTGTGCCAACAACTAGGGAACAAGTCTAGGGAGTATATATAGTATCTTCTTCTTGTGTGCTTCTATTGGTGAAGGTATGATTTATTGGTATTGTGTTGTTGGTACAACAATGGTTTTTCTGGTTAGAGTTTATCTGTTCCAAAGCAGGTGTGGATTTTTGGAATCATTCTATCTAAGAAAGGTTATTGGTGGAAATGATGATATTGTCTATGGTTAAACAAGCATATAAAATTTTTAACAAGGGGTGCATTTGTGTACTACAGTTATGAGGTTCCATTTGTCCATTTCTACATTGCACAAACCTCTGAGGGGTGAAGATGTCCATTTATTCATTCCACAAATCTCTTCAAGGTGGTGGTAGGTATTTATGCATTGGATTTTGCATGATGTAATGAAAAAATGTACACCTTCATTCCTTCATCACCAATTCTCTTGGAAGTTGAATTACCCCACAACCAATCCTCCCAAAAGGTTCACTACCCCCACCATCCATATTCAGATGGTTAAGGTGTCTATTTTACATTGAAATTGTACTTTTTTTTTATAAAGTGAAGGTGTTCATCTATGCCTGCATAACCCTACTTTATTAAGATGATATTTTGATAATATATGTTAAATATTTTAATTGAAAAAAATTCTCATTTTATTTGAAAAATGAGTTAATTAACAAATTTATAAATTTTAGATTTTAAATCTCCTATTAAATTTTCTAAATCACCCATTTTCATAATATCCAACCAAGCAAAAATAGTGTATTTTTCTTTGCCTCTTATTCAATATTAGAACTAAGAAACTTGAAAATTAAGAGGAATGATAAGACATATTCATCATTTTAAAAATATGTTTGACTACCAACAATATACAATACAATGAGATAAATGAAGAGAAACATCATTTAAAACTTTTTTGAAGGTTAAGGTGTTAATTTTTACATTACAAATGTATTTTTTTACATAGTAGACGTCTTCATTTATGAAATTCACAAGCATGATTTCTTAAGATGCCACCTTGATAATATGTCTCAAATATTTTAATTGAAAAAAAATCATTTTATTGATTGACTAAATTATATATTTTAGGTCATATATTTTAGATCTGAAATGTCACAACTAAATTTTCCAATTGATAAATTTTCATAATATATAACTAAGAAAATTTATATGATGTTTTCTATCTTAATTTCTTCCATAGCTTTGGAACCAAAACAAATTGAAATTGAAAAATAATGATAAAAGATCTATATTTTAAAAAGGATGTTTGACTACCAACAATAAACAATACATTGACATAAATGAAGAGAAACATCATTTAAAACTTTTTTGAGGGTTAAGGTGTTTATTTTTACATTACGAATGCAATTTTTTTACATAGTAGAGATCTTCATTTATGCAATGTACAACCATGCATTTATTAAGATGCCAGCTTGATAATATGTCTCAAATCCTTTAAACGTTTTTGAGGGTTAAGGTGTTTATTTTTACATTACAATTGCAATTTTTTTACATAGTAGAGATCTTCATTATTGCAATGTACAACCATGATTTTTTAAGATGCCACCTTGATAATATGTCTCAAATCTTTTAATTGAAAAAAATCATTTTATTTGAAAATTAATGTGATTGACTAAATTATATATTTTATATAATCTCACAAAATATTCCAAATCATCCATTTTCATAATATATAAGTAAGAAAATTTATATAATGTTTTTCTATGGGAACTTCTTCCATATCTTAGGAACTATGGAAGATCTCCATTTAAAAAAAAATGTCCATCAACTAATAACTCACAAAAATAAAGTTAAACATCATTTAAAACTTTTCATAATCTAAATAAAATATATTATATTTAATTACATATACACGTAATAACACGTATAAATCATACATATTCAAACACATCTATTGATATCATAACTTGAAAACACTATATTTTATCTTTGAAAATACCAAGGAACCAACCCTTATTTCCCATATTAAATAAAAAATCCATATCCCTTATTTCCCATATTAAATACAAAATTCTTATCCCTTATTTCCCATATTAAATATGTATATTGTCTTCTTAACATTGAATTTCCAAATTCTTATGGTTGAAATGCCAACAAACCACCCCTCCTTTTAATATGTATATTAACATGGTAACTTTGAAATACTAATTTTTTCTCTTTGAAACTCAAATAATCCACCCACTCACATATTTTAATATGTCTATTAACATAGTAACTTTCAAATACCAATATATTTCAGATTTGGATTTTAAAAAAGATGTCCATTAATCATTAATTCACATAAATAAACTTAAACATGATTTAAAACTTTCCATGATCAAAATAAAATAAATTGTATTTAATTATATAATCAAAATTATATATATTATATTTAATTATATATATAAATAATAACACCTATAAGTCACACATATTCAAACATATCTATTGATATCATAACTTGGGAACACTATATTTTACCTTTGAAAATGCCAACAAACCAACCATTATTTCCCATATTAAATATGTATATTAACTTCTTAACTTTAAAATAACAAATTCTTATCCCTTATTTCTCATATTAAATAAGAAATTTGTGTCCCTTATTTCCCATATTAAATATATATATTGGGTTAGTAACTTTGAATTAAGAAACTCTTATAGTTGAAATCTCCACCAACAAACCCTCATTTTAATATGTATATTGACATGGTAACATTGAAATACCAAGTTCTTATATTCCATACCCAATGATAAAGGATATCTATTTTTAAAAAGATGTCATTCTACCAGTAATTCATATTAATAAACTTAAAGATCATTTAAAAACATTCCATAATCAAAATAAAATATATTATATTTAATTATGTAATCAAAATAAATATATTATATTTAATTATGTGTACAAATAATTATATCTATAAATCACACATTCAAACATGCCTATTTATATCATAACTTGGGAACATTATATTTTATCTGTGAAATCTCACAAACCAACCCTTATTTGTATTTCTGATATTAAATATGTATATTAACTTTATAACTTTTACCAAATTTTTATCATTTCCTATATTAAATATTAAATTCTTATTTTTAATTTTTCATATTAAATATATATTTCTCTATTAAATATCAAAATTTTAACATGATAACTTTTAAATACCAAGTTATTCTCTTTCGTTTCAAGCTACATAATCCACGTATTCTAATGTATGAATTTACATTTTAATATGTATATTAGCAACGTAACTTTCAAATACCAAGTTGTTATATTTATGACACAAGAAAAATAATCCACATATTCAAATGTATGAATTGGGGTCATAACATTAGAATAGTAAAAAAAAATTAATCTAGAATAGTCAACTTTTTTTAATCTCTAAATAATCGAACACAGTGATTCACATTACCTCACAATATTGATCGCTAAAAATGTTATATAGATGTTTAATTCACATACAATATCATCTCCACTTTATTAGTCTCATTTTGTTCCCAAATCCATTCATTGAAGCATTTTGTTCCCAAATCCATTCATTGAAGGAAAGCGGGGCCAAAGATCATTGAAGGAAAAATATCAGTTGCTCGCAGAGTAGAGTGTGGTAAAAGAGGAAGTGACTAAATCACTTCTCCCTATGTCAGGATTGGCACAAGAGGAACCAGAGTCAACCGAGATGCAAGTGGGGAAGCTCGTTGAATCCATTCAACATATTCAAGCAAGGATAATGGGGTTAGAGCTCCAAGAAGTGTCGAGAACTTCACAAGAAGTGCGCGATCAAAGGGAAGAAGTAGCCAGGAACACAATAGAAATAATGAGGGCACTGGCGTCAGAATATAAGAAGTTAAGTAATTGTAGTGTGCATACCTATGAGCGCCTTGTTGAAGATCCAGAGCTGAAGAAACTGGAAGCAAAGCTCCATGAGGCGAAGGAGCAGGCATCCATCATGCAAGCACAGATGAAGACGCTTACTGCAGCTGATAAATGAAGTGATCACAAGAGGAACGCGCCATCCAGCAATAGGTGAATGCCATTGAGAGAAAATTCATGGAGGTGACATAGAGACTCGAGTAAGTGCATGATGAATCCTACACACTTTTTGAAGAGATTGAAGGTCAAGGCTCACAGCTAGACCAAGTAGTTACGACAGTGGAATAATGCCTAGAAGGGCATGTTATAGAGAAAGTAATCTAGGAGTTCGTCAAGCAAGAAGCTCTAGTGAAGCAACAAGTCGAGGCATCTCGATATAAGCTCGAGGCCTTCAAAGAAACACTGCCCAAATCTGAGTGACTCAAGATGAGTCACAAGTGAGTGTTGGGGGCCTGTTGACCCTTGACTAAGTTTTAAGGAAACATTGGTCGTGTTTGACTAGTTTTGGGACTTTGATAGGATGGTCGAAGATGGAGACCCCAGGCGGAGAAGAGATCGTGGGATCTCATTGGTTTTGCAGGCTTGTGGACCTAGCAAAGGGTTTTTAGGGTGTACGTAACGGGTTATGGGATGTCGTTCCATGGGTTTACCCATGTTTAGGCCTTTTTTAATTTTATATATAAGTAGTAGCTAAGAAAGGTAGATGGAAATTGGCTTAGTGCATGATTACTAGATTGGTTTAGTGCATGACTAATGGTAATTGGCTTAGTGCATGACTATTGGAAATTGTCTTAGTGCATGACTACTAGTGACTATGTGCATGATGGGTTGATTTTGGCTTAGTGCAAGAAATTGTAAGTGCTTTGTGCTACTAAGGAGTTGGCTCTGTGCCCTGATTTTGAGGAAGGTGGATCTAGTGTGCGGTGCACAAATCACCTATCAATTGCGGAGTTGGGCTATGTGGATTTGTGCACAAGAGTAGATGAATATAAGGATATTGAAGACTAATAAAGAACAAGAAGACGTTGGTGGACATAGCCCCACACTGGGGTGAACCATGTATATCATGTGTTTAATGTGCTTTGTGTGATGTTGTGAATGCTATTTATGTGGTTTATTTGTTAACATGTCGATCTTTACATATTTTGAATAGATAGATGGATGTGTACTTCTCTATTGATAGTAAATACATGCTAGATATGATTTAATGTTGTGTGCTAAGTGATTGGAAGTGTTAGATCCTGATTATTAATGTGTTTCTCTCTAATAAGGGTTATTTTGCTATGTACATGAGAATCATAACCTAATTCATATTGTTGGTTAAGTGCTCTGTTAAGTGTTGTAATCACATGTCTATGTCCTAGCTTGGTTGTAAACACCTGAGTCCTACAACCCCCTTGCCTCTACCTCTGGTGAGACTTCGTTTGCTTCGCAGGTGTTGTCGAAAGGGCCAGTAGTTAGGGTTTTTTTGTTGCGTTGTTGAAGCGTTGAACCCTTGGGTCTACCTGTGTGCCAACAATCCATTTTCATAATATATAACTAAGAAAATTTATATGATGTTTTCTATATTAACTTCTTCCATATCTTTGGAACTAAAATAAATTGAAAATTAAAATTAATGATAAAACATCTCTATTTTAAAAAGTATGTTTGACTATCAACAATAAACACTACATTGACATAAATGAAGAGAAACATCATTTAAAACTTTTTTGAGGGTTAAGGTGTTTATTTTTACATTACAAATGCAATTTTTTTATATAGTAGAGATCTTCATTTATGCAATGTACAACCATGCTTTCTAAAGATACCACCTTGATAATATGTCTCAAATCTTTTACTTAAAAAAAACATTTTATTTGAAAATTAATGTGATTGACTAAATTATATATTTTAGATCTCAAATCTCTCACTAAATTTTCCAAATCATCCATATTCATAATATATAACTAAGAAAATTTATATGATGTTTTCTATAGGAACTTCTTCCATAGATTTGGAACTATGGAAGATCTCTATTTTAAAATTGATGTCCATCAAGTAATAACTCACATGAATAAAGTTCAACATCATTTAGGACTTTTCATAATCCAAATAAAATATATTATATTTATTTAGATATAAAATACAAAATTCAATATTAAATATTAAATACAAAATCAATATCCCTTATTTCCCATATTAAATACAAAATTCGTATCCCTTATTCCCCATATTAAATATGTATATTGGCTTGGTAGCATTGCATTCCCAAACTCTTATAGTTGAAATGCCAACAAACCAATCCTCCTTTTAATATGTATATTAACATGGTAACTTTGAAATACTAAGTTTTTGCCTTTGAAAGTCAAGTAATGTATATTAACATACTAACTTTCAAATATTAATATATTTCAGATTCAATACTAAAATATCTCTTAAAAAATATTTCCATCAATCATTAATTTACATAAATAAACTTAAACATGATTTAAAACTTTTTATGATAAAAATAAAATATATTGTATTTAATTATATAATAATAATTATATATAGTATATTTAATTATATATATAAACAATAATACCTATAAATCACACATATTCAAACACATGTATTGATATCATAACTTGGGAACACTATATTTTGTCTTTGAAAATGCCAACAAATCAACCATTATTTCCCATATTAAATATGTATATTAACTTCTTAATTTTAAAATAACAAATTCTTAAAACTTG
>SNQJ01S0211191.1:0-15926 GCA_010110895.2 Picea sitchensis | reverse complement strand
AATGAATGTGATTGGTTATCTAATATGAAAAATACAAGCTCACCATGGGAAAACTATATAACCGTTCTATATATAGTATTTTAAACTAATGAATTCTAGATCATAAAGTATAAGTAATCCTTTTAGTCTGAAGTGAACACCCCACATATCCATAGAAAATCTAACTCAACATCATTTCCCTAACATTGTCCTTCAACAAAGTTATTATAAATAACCAAATGATATTTACAAGTTTTCTCGCAATACTTTGAACTAAGAGAAATTCACGCCCATTCTTATATATAGTTCCAAATAGAGTTATCTAAGTTTTGGGATGAAGTCAATACCATTTCAAATATTTATATATCATACAAAGTTCATTATAAAATGACTAAGGACTTCTACCTTGAACCAAGATTCCAGACTTATCCCACAATACTTTGAACTAAGGGAAATGCACGTCCATGCTTCTATATAGATCCAAATAGAGTTATCTAAGTTTTGGGGTGAAATTAATAACATTTTAAATATTTATATATCATACGAAGTGCATTATAAAATGACTAAGGACTTCTACTTTGAACCAAGATTCCAAACTTTTTGTAAAATGGAGGGTAAAATTGGCGTACTATAAAATGCATGCATAGGACTCATATGACCTCCAAGTTGAGTGGTTCCAATTGTGGAGTTTGGATTTGATCATTTTACATCTATTCATACTTCATTTGTACATTTTGAAACCAAAGCCATTTTTTGTGCATAAATTCTAAAATTTGCCTTGTAAATGCTAAAAAACGCATAAAGGAAAAAATGCATGAAAACGGGGCATGGTGATAAATTCACACCCTAGGAAGAAAAATCCATTTATGGTGTTGTTAATTTACAAGTTACAAGTTACATGACTGTCGATTTGTTGTAAACCCTAAAGAATTCATACTAGGGTGATTTGTGCCCAAAATTTAGTAAAGGGTTGAAATATACATGAATGTTTGGAAATTGTGCACACACACTAAATAAAATGGAAAAATGAGTACTAACTACATGAGTCCATGAGCTTGATGAGGTGGGATCTTGTACAACCAAATCACACATAGGCTAGTTGTTAGTTGCATTTCCATTGTGAAGACTTGCATAAATCATTAGAGAATACAAGGTTATATGACTGAATAATAATTAAATAAATAAAAATACATATCAACATCTAGGAGACTCTAGAAAGATTAAAATCGAATACCTGATTAAGAAACATACTTCTTTTAATTTTGAACTGTAATTTGTGCCCTTATGCATAAGTGCACGTCAGGCTTCACTAAAATGCATGCCTAGGTCTTAACCCCCTTGCAATTTGAGTGGTTCAAGTTTCTAAGGGTGTCTTAGATAATTTTACACTTGTCTACATATTTGTATTTTCATTTGCAAACATAAAAGTGGTTGTTGTGTAAACGAGGAAAATTCTACCTTGTAAATTGAGAGACCAAAACAATATAAAGTGACCTAATGGAAATGCATGCCCATGATTCTATATAGCTACAAATTTAGTTATCTAAGTTCGCTACATGGAAATGTTTCCCACAAAATTGTGGGAATAGTTGCAGATGCTACAACTCTACCCACATGCCTATGGGAAAATATGGGGAAACTTTTCGCACATGGAAACTCTTCCCACAAGATTGTGGCTAGAGTTGTAGACACTACAAATCTACCCATATACCTATGGGAATAGATGTGTCAACTCTACCCACATGTAAACTCTGCCCATAGGCCTGGGGGAGGAGATGTGGCAACCCTTCCCATAGGATTCTTGACAGAGTTGTAGATGCTACAAATCTACCCATGGGCCTCTGGGAAGATATGTGGCAACTCTGCCAACAAAATTGTGGGAAGAGATGTTGAAACTCTTCCCACTAGCCTTTGGATGGAGTTTTAGATGATACAACTCTACCCATAGGCCTGTGGGTAGATCTACAACTCCACCCACTAGCCTATGGGAAGAGATGTGGTAACTATGGATACCCTAGATTAATTCCCACACATAAATATGTTTTGGGTGAAAGAAATTCAAGGTTATTTCACATAAATCACAAAGTTCCTCAAGTTTAGTTCTGTACCAAATTTGTATGACCATAAATAATGAATATCATTGGTTATTTACTATGAAAAGTACAGTTTCACCATAGGAAACCTATATAAGCTTTATGTTGATAGTATTTTAAACTAATACATTCTAGATCATAAAGTATAATTCATCCTTTGGGAGGACCATGACAAAGAGAGTGGAGGGAATTATGTTGGAATGGAAATTACTAGGTTGAATTTTCTCTATGTTAGACTGTGGTAGATGACACAATGTTAAGATGTCATGGAATATGCAAAGAATTTCAACAAGTGTCAACTAGTTGGTCATCCTTATGCATGTAATGAGTTTCCATTGCAACCCATTTTGATAATGTGGATTTTATTACTAAATAATACATAAGAAATCAGATTGAAACAACAAACAAAGATACAAGATAATAAAATTTGGATATCCTTTTAGTCTGAAGTGAACACCCCACATATACATTATACATTCAAAAGAAGGTAGAAACAAATAGTATATATTAATATATTTTATCATCAAAATATGTTTCCATTTTACATGTTTCTCATAATATATATATAATCACTTCTTTTTATGTTTTTTAGTTTTCATAAATTTGTTGATTGGCTCATCCATGTCTTGATCTTCTTTAGTTGTTGGGCCCTTTGTTGGTGTTGATTCAATATCCATGCTCTGACATGTTATACGTCTAGTTAGGTACTCTCCATGACGTGCAAGCCGCTACTAAGGGACCTAAACTACAACAATAAAAAGGGTTAAATTGGCATGGTTAGTTATTATTCATAGAAGTAGTTCATTAATGTAAGTATCATTACAATGTTGTTTACCAAAATGACTAGTCAAGACCATTGGTTCAACTGCCATGTGTTCCTTCTCTCACCAAGCATTATCGTATACATGCTACGCCATCAAAACATGAAAAGTTATATGTACACTATCTGAAAGTAAATATTAATAATTTTATTAATCCATACTTTTGATTTCATAGCCATAATACCATCATGGTCAGGATGTGCACCACCATCATCAGGTTGCACTCCATCGTCATGGTCATGTGGAACACCACCATCATCAAGCTACACTCCACCATCATGACCAGGTTGTAAAACACCATCGATCTTCACTCCACCCTCATGGTCGAGCTACACACTACCATCATCAGACAACACTCCACTTTCATTGGGTTGTTGTCCATTGTTGGCCTCATTATTGTTGTTGCTCTCTTGCTTAAAACATAAAGGAACATTCATTTATGGGTGAAATCTATCCTGAATATATTTTACAAGTAATAAGCAGTTAAATTCCATTGATTTTATTTACGATGTTGTTCGAAGGGGGAAATTATTTTTTCCCCATTCCTTTTTAGCTTTCAACCACAACTTAAAATCCACACTTGAAACTGAGCCAAAGGTCTTCTTCTGTGGTTGAATTTTTGAATTGATCCCCCTGCATTGCACAAGATCTCAAATTTGGATTATTGAATGCAATTAAATAAAAATTGGATGATGACATGAATGATATGGTTTAATTATTTGGTACTTACAATTCATGCTTTTAGTTTCATGAAATCATCTTGGCCAAGTTTGTGTTTCCTGTGTTTCTCTAGTCTTTCCTTGGTTTCTTTGGAAGTTTATAGGATCCTAGAAAAAGTTTTCAATAGGTTGTATATCACAACTTTTTATATATAACTAACAAAAATTCAACATATTAAATTCAAAATATGATATGCCTTCCTGGTCTAGGTGGCATGTTTCCTTCTTTTCTTCTTGTCTTCGACTTTTCATCCTCCAACATATTCTTCCACTCCTCCTTGGGAATCATTAGAGGATGCTCATACTTATGGTTTGTTTGAAAATAAACCCTATATTGGTCCCTCACATATTCCAAATATGTATCAGCCAATGAGGTGACTCCAATTTTAATGAAGGAATCACCGAACAGACCGACCAAGTGGTCAATAAGTTCCTTCTTCAAAATGGGATTTTGAGCATTCCACTTTGTTTGTATGGTAGGCCCAAAATTATCTAAGTCCTTGTCATTCATATTCTTAGAAAAGGTGTTGTTTCCTGTAGAACAATATGATCATTAATTTAAAATAATCGTAGAGATGTATGTTTCAATTAGATAATAGGAAATAATTAAGAAATTAATAAATAACTGGCATTTTTTGTATCTTGATCGGAACAATGTTCTTGTCCACCAAAAATGTAACTGGCAGTGTTCCCTTGCTAGTAACATGTGATGATCTAGGAAATCAATATGTAGAATCATCAATTGCCTCATCTCTACCATCAATTTCTTGGTATGGTGTGCACTACATTGACGGTGTGTCATGGGCCCCATAAGGTTCAGTCGTCTCAATCACAGGGTTGTCAGTGATAGGTGGAGAGCCAAAGAGCCTCATGGGTATGTGGATCATGGTAGTACATTCTGGTGTTTGAGCATCACTTCTACCAACACCATCCTCATGAAAAAGATGTTGAATTTTTCTGAATAATTCCTATAAAAGGAAAACATATTATAATCATATCACATAAAAGTAGAAAAACAAATTTCATAAATGAACATGTGTGATAAATAAACTTTTTAAAAGATGTCTCTTACCACAAATATTTGTATTTCCTCCATAAAAACTCTGCATCTTTGTGTGATCTCCTATGTTGGTTCATGTGTAAACAACTCAGTAAGTTTGATTTTTTTTTTCCTCACAACCTTTTTAGTTATCTCAATCGGGTCCAATTCAAACATTTCTTCATAGTTGTTGACATTGTCAAGTACATAAGGTGTCAACAACTACATTTATCAACAAAAAAACAAGTTAATTCAATTACAAAAACAATAATAAAATTAACTTTAAATGGGTATGGATAATGTTAGTCATTTACCTGCTCTGAGGTTGGTGCCTTCCCATGATCACCCTACCACAATATAAGAAACATTATATATTAAAATGTTACGTTATACTATGATAAGCATGAGATATTAAAATTAATTTTAAAGATAAAAAATAAGTTTTCTAAAAACATAACTCTAATGTAAATGCAAAAAAAAAGAATAACAGGAAAAATGCTTAAAAATACATGAAACCAAGGCATGATGAAAAATGCATGCCAAGGTCTTAACGCAACTACAATTTGAGTGATTCAAGTTTCTAAGGTTGACTTAGATTATTTTAAACCTTTCTACATCTTTAGTGTTGTTTTTGTGAACATAAAAGTGGTTGTTGTGTATAAGAGGCAAAATCTACCTTGTAAATTAAGAGAACAAATCAATAGAAAGTGCCCTAATGGAAATGCATACCCATGCTTCTCTATAGCTCGAAATTTATTCATAAAATTTTTGGGGTGAATTTAATATCATTATGAATCTATCTATATCATCTGGAGTGAATTTTCAAATGAAAAAGGACTTCTACCTGGAACCCAAATTCAAGATCTTTTGTAAAATGGATGGTAAAACTAGATTGTTATAAATGCATTCCTAGGAATCATATGACCTCCAAAATGAGTGATAAAAGTTGTGGACTTTGTATTTTATCATTTTACATATATTCATACTTTATTTGTTCATTTTGAAACCAAAACCATCTATTGTGCATAAAGGTTAAAAATTGCTTTATAAATGCATGAAACTGGGGCATTGTGAAAATGCACACCCAGGTATTAACACACCTGCAATTTGAGTGATTCAGGTTCTTGAGGGTGTCTTATATTATTTTACACATGTCTACATATTTAGTGTTGTGTTTGCAGACATAAAAGTGGTTGTTGTGTAAAAGACGTAAAATTTATCTTGTAAATTGAGAGGCCAAATCAATAAATAGTGCCCTAATGAAAATGCATGCACATGCTTCTATATAGATCCAAATTAATCATCTAAGTTTTTGGGTCAATTTAATAACATTATAAATCTATCTTTATCATCTGGAGTTCATTTTCAAATGAAAAAGGACTTCTACTTGGAACCCAAATTTAAGACCTTTTGTAAAATGGATGGTAAAACTAGATTGCTATACAATGCAAGCCTAGGAATCATATGTCTTCCAAATTGAGTGATAAAAGTGGTGGAGTTTGTATTTTATCATTTTACATATATTCATACTTTAATTTTTCATTTTGAAACCAAAAACCCTCAACTGTGCATAAAGGTTAAAAATTGCTTTGTAAATGCAAAAAAATGCATAAAGGGAAAAATACTTTAAAATGAAACCAAGGCATCATTAAAATGCAGGCCCATGTATTAACACACCTACAATTCCCATATGTATCAGACATATACAATTTAAATTGGATAGATGGATGGATTCAAAAGAACAATGCAATAAAACATAAAAGGTATTCCTATTACAACTTCATAAAACACTTAGGACAAGTTGATGTTTAATACATTCAACTATATCATAATATCACTTAGGTAAAAATTAATGTACATGAAAAATAACTTAGTAAAATATTTGTTTAGGGAGATGGGAGGGTGCCACCCGATTCTCCTTGTCTTTCCAATGGTAATTTAGCAAATTGACACAAAATTTTCCAATCTCTTTCAATCAGATACTTATGTTCATTCAAGTTTCTTACTGCCTCATCCGTATCAATGTATTTCTCATAAACTAGGGGAGGTAATTTCCTTAAAATCATTTTCATATTATGCAACATCTCAAAATCCCCTGTCAACAATTCTACTACATCTTGCCCCTTCAAAGTGTCATCAAGCATTTTGAACTTGTTGCCATTGTTCCTCCTATATTCTAATAGATTATGATAATTGTTCATTGTATACAAATCCATGTTTTCATTTTAGAACGATGGTAATTCATGCTTTATGACATCACTAAAACTCTTCTTAAAAGTATATATTTCCCTCATAATCTCATGACACTTAGTTTCCACATTTTGCAGCAATATCCTTTTTCTAATGACTCTTTTAGCATCCATTACGATGTTATTTTCTCTATCATTGACATGAAAATTCTTCAAATTGATCCAGGTGGATATTTGTGGCCACCCACCTTTTCCAACTAGCTCAAAACAATTTTCTGGCAATTTTGGCAATTTATTATTTTTAGCAGTTTTTAACTTCCGGGGCCATTTTGAGGTCCTAAATGAAGGTTTTTTGGGATCGTGGTTCTCAATAATAGCTAAAGGAATTATTGAGACCCCAAAATGAATCTCCTCGATGATACCTTTCCAACGGGCTATCATACGCCTAAAACGGAGATCGTATGCAAAAGTTACGACCCCAAGAAGTTGATGTACTAACTTACCCAAACGAGGCCCACATGACTTTTTGTGCTTCATCTCCTAGGGTTAGGTTTTTGGATGTATAGGATTTTTGGCATTCCTGTTTATTGTAAAAAGTACTTCAGAGCCTCATTATAATGATCTTCTTGCAAATGCAAGTAGCCGTCACATCTCTTCTCAGAAATAAGTTGCCACCATTCTAGCGAGTCTTTCACTTTGTATTTTTATAGTCTCTGTACATTTCTTTCATTAATAGAAATAATGTATTACTCTATATATGTGTTTATGGTTTCATCTCTGATACATTTCTATTAAATTATTGAATATCTGCAATATATCTGTGCATTTATTTATTATATCTTTGCTCTCATTTCGTGCCCAAAATAATCTAGATCAGTGGTATCAGAGCAGGTTGCTCTTGATCATTTTTCAGTGCAAGTCCCCGACGAGGTCCGAGTATAGAAATTTGGGTCTCAATATTGTCTCTCTTGAATACAATCACTCTCACATGCCCAAGCAACCCTCCAT
The DNA here is from genome assembly GCA_010110895.2 of Picea sitchensis. NCBI lineage: Eukaryota > Viridiplantae > Streptophyta > Pinopsida > Pinales > Pinaceae > Picea > Picea sitchensis. Next base: position 8,078 of record SNQJ01S0211191.1, on the reverse strand, counting down.
GGCAGAAGAAAAGAAAAACGACGGAGTAGACGATCCTATAAATCTGTTGCTTGAGCAAGCTCTCACGTGACAGAGGGACGAAATGATGGAGAATTTTTCCCACATCCTTCAACGCCTGCCGATAGCAACGGGCACATATTCATCAAAAATCCACTTTGGAAGCACCTCTCCTTTCAAGGTACAGGTTAATTTTGATATTCCCGTATTCAAAGGTCAGATAGATGCAAATGCCCTAGACAAATGGTTAAATATATTAGAAGGTTATTTCTTTGTTCATAATTTTTTCGACAGAGAAAAGATCACCTTCGCACTCCTTAAATCTCTCCCCCATGTCAAACATTGGTGGGAAACTTACTAGGAGAAAATTTCCACAGAGGATTCTGGAATATATGGGTCCGAGCCCACTTGGGATTTTTTTGTGGATGTGGTAAAGGAACAGTATTACCCTATTGGAAACTATGAGGACCAATACATGAGATGGACCACACTACGGCAAGAGAGGGGCCAAGCAGTTTCGGATTTCACCAATACCTTCCATACCTTGCGCACCAAGATGGGTATCAAAGACTCTGAACGACATTTGGTTCTGAAATACCGTGGGGCTCTACACAGATACATCCAGACTGAAATGGATTTTTTGGACATCTCATCACTCGGTGCTACTTATCGATATGTTGTTAAAATCTAAAAGAAATTTAAGCACCAGAACAAATGGGATTTCAGGTTTGCAAATCCACAACAATGAAAGTATGACAAAGACTACCCTAACAAACAGTCTCCCGAAAACCATTCCAAGCCATAGGAAAAGAAGGGTCACGGGAAGACAAAGAAGGACACCAGAAAATGGTGCGATTTCCATAAAATCCCCTAGCACAACACCGATGAATGTCACTCAAAGCAGTCATTAGTGGTCGATATCAAAGACAAGAAGCCAAACACTGATTCAGAATCTGATTCTAAAAATACTGGTAAAGGACAAATCATTGATGCAGACCTCACTGCTATTGTTCCGACTGCAGCAATTCAACCAGAAGAACCAACGGATCCTGAAGAGGGGGAGCACCTTTTTCATTCACGGATGTGGGTGAAGAGGACCCCGCTGCATTTTATTGTTGATAGTGGAAGCCAAAAGAACCTCATCTCAGCAGAGGTCGCCAAATAGTTGGGATTGTCGACAACACCACACCCGCAGTCATACAATATCGGGTGGTTTCGCCAAGGATGAGATCTCTGTGTCAACCAACAGTTTCGATTATCATACGACATCCAACCCTTCAAGGATGAGGTTTTATGTGATGTTTCCCCAATGGATGTCTATGATGTTCTCTTATGCCAACCATATATGTGGAAGCGCCATGTTGTTTTTGAGTCTCAAGCCCGCAGTGTCATTGTTTCTCTAGGGGGTCATATCTACAGAATACCAGAGGTAGTTCTGACTATTGTTCCACCTAAAAAGTGTCGCAAGGTAGTATATCATACTACAAAAATTAGCTTCTTCACAATCTATTCAAAAGGTGAACAAAAGGATACTACAACCACTACAGCCTCGGCCTAAGCACCTTCTATCCAACAAAAGTAGGTCGAAAAGATTGTAGCAAAGTGTAAAGATTCCTTCTGCACAAAATAATCTCATGTATCAAGACTAGTTAAAAAGGTCCAACCCTTCAAGCCACATGCTCATGATAGCCTTCCACAAACTGAGTAGCACGACGTCTCCAGTAAGGCAAGCAACTCACCAAGATTCAGATTCAACAAACGCTTTTTCCTCTCCCCCAGGCACTCAATGAAATGGAGACCATTTCTTGCTAAGGAGGGAGGATTGATATAGGTGAATATTGGTGGCCACCCACCTTTTCCAACTGGTTCAAAGCAGTTTTCTAGCAATTTTGGCAATTTACTATTTTTAGTAGTTTTTAACTTCCGAGGCCATTTTGAGGTCCTAAATGAAGGTTTTTCAGGATAGAGGTTCTCAGTGATATCCAAAGGCATGATTGATCCTCCAAAATGAATATCCTCAAATATACCTTTCCAATAGGCTATCATACACCTAAAACAAAGATAGTATGCAAAAGTTGCGACCCCGAGAAGTTGATGTACTAACTTACCCAAACGGGGCCCACATGACTTTTGGCGCTTCATCTCCTAGGGTTAGGTTTTTGGATGTATAGGGTTTTTGACATTCTTTTTTATTGTAAAAATGCCTTCGGAGCCTCATTGTAATGATCTTCTTGTGAATGCGAGTAGCCATCACATCTCTTCTCAGAGATAAGCTGCCACCATTCTAGCGAGTCTTTCACTCTATATTTTTACAGTCTTTGTACATTTATTTCATTTATAGAAATCATGTATTATTGTATATCTGTGTTTATGGTTGCATCTCTGATACATTTATGTTACATTATTGAATATATGTGATATATCTGTGCATTTATTTATTATATCTCCGCTCTCATTTCGTGCCGAAAATAATCTGGATCACAAATCCTATTTAGTTTTGTTGTTCAAGAAATTTATTATATCAGTTGCCAAATAAGGTTTATTCTCCAACTCATTTTGTGTTCTTTTTATGTCTTTCAAGACTACGGTGATTAAATCAAGCTCATCCTGCACCAAGGTAAAGTAAGACCAATTATTAAAAAATGTGTTAACTATATCATCCCAAAGGATATTCTTAGCTCCTTTCATGGTTGGTCTCCCTTTCACCCTTTCCTTCATTATATTTTGTTCCTTCTGAGCTTCCTCTTTAGCAACATTGATTTGTTCCAAACATAAATTTCTACTCTTCACCTGATCTTCTAGTTCTGCTACCTTGGCATCTCTTTTTTTGAGATGGTTTCTCACAGTTTCCAACTCAATCTCCTTGACACTAAAATCAACCATGACTTTTGATAAGCCCTCTTTTGGGTCTAATGGAGTAGTTTTCACTGTAGTTGACTTGGATTCCTACAATCTTTGAGTTTTCTCATCTTTCAAGTTCTCAATTTCGGATTGTAATCATTCTATGATCTTTCTACTTTCCAATAATTGTTGGTAAAGATGCTCCTTTTCCTCATGACTAGCCTGCAACTCTTGGGTCTGAACATGTTGTACGTTAGGAAAATTTATCTTTTTTTTGAGGATCTTAATATCGTTATCCTTCTCTTTAATTAGGTCTCGTACAATAGTTTTATTTTTAGGATCTTCTCCTAGGGAAATAATCTTCCTCTTGAACTCATTAATATGAATTCTATTGGATTTAGTGGCCACCCTCTCTTGCATCAACTGCTTCACTATTTTGATTACCATATTTTTCTTATTCCTCTCACTTGTATAGGATTGCAAGACCCATACAACATATCACTTGTTTTCTGGTGAAATTCAATCATATCCATAGGGTGGATATCCTAAATATTTTCTCTCATTTGAATGGCTTTGTAATCTGCAGTAAAAAGAGGCTTAAGTGCCTTTGAATCTAGTACAACCAAATTGAATATACCCTGTTGGTAATCCACAATAGATATTAATTTTGTTTGAGACGTATTTTCTCCCCAAGCCCTAGGACACATTTCCTTTTTCATCCCGTGATTTTTTCTCTTTATATCCAAATACTATGAAAAGTGTGAGGGTTACTTATCAGATGTTCCTTCAGCTCTATAGGTCTTTGAAACTTTTGGTGTTGACAATAGAGATGAACTAAGATGCTCAATAGTGATAGCATCCCCCTTTGAGGCTGAACTAGCTTCACTTGATCCTTGTCTGATTTGCAATGTACCCTTCCCTTCTCCCGCAAACTCAACTAAGAACCTCTCTAAGTCTAATTATTCATCACATTTAGCCTTTTTTATTAGATTCTCACTTAGTTGATCATCAATATCGATTTCAAAATGCATGTCTAAAATTGTTTTGTTTCCAAGTTGTAATTCTTGTTTCTGAGGAGTCTAAATTACATTGGATTGTTCCATTGACTCATTGGTAGTTTGATTTTGAGCCTTTTCCTCTAGAATATTCTTAACATATTCCCATGAATCTAGGTTAGAAATTATTTCCACTATAGGATTTGGAATATCCTTGTACATGGGCCTTCTCACTGCAATCACACTATGTGGGTCATACACCCATTTACTTCCTTTTTCAAAATCTAGTAGTTGTAGAATTTATTCCGTAATAGCTAGACCGATTCTAAGCTTGACCAAGAAAGGGATAACCTCTTGAGGTTGATTGAAAGTGATGGCATTCGTATGTTAGGAAAAATGAAATTGATCTTAAATGATCCTTTTTCTAATATATTCCAAAGCAAATATTCTTGGAGTTAGGAAAATTGGTAGCTTGTATGGCTCCTATTCAAAACCATATACTCTAATGATGGTGTGATCCTCAGCCAAGTACCAATATCCTAATCTGGTATCTTTTCTCAGCCACAATATCTTTTTAAAATCAGGAAACATCCTAGGAGGCTAAATACCATGGAGCAAGACATAGCATGCCCTCATGAACTTGTTTACAAAAAGGTTGAAACCTTTATTCTGGTCCCATTTCCTCACCTCCTTAGTCCACTCAATTACTGGCTTGGTTTTACCTAAATCATCATTTGTTTTGATACCAAATATTTCAAAAAATGAATAATTATTGAATAATACGAGGCGTGCCAAGTAGGCCCAGTACCTAAAACGTAATATCCCTCGACCAAACCCAATTGTAAATGTAAAATGAAAATGTACTTAATTTGGTGAGCTATTTGATATCATTTTTGTATGCACCTTTCATGGCATAGTGCACGCATGTACTGCACAGTGAAATGATGAAGTGTGCACATTCTAGGATACCACGCACAACATATTAAGTGCGCACAATATTGAGGCTAGAGAGCCTTTATGTATATGCTATGTTATATAGGTTGGTGAGCCATTTTGTGATGATTAGGCTGGAGAGCCTAGATGTTAAACGCCAGTGCACCTATTTTTGTATATGCCTCATCATTAATATAAAATACATCACTACGCGTAGACCGACCATGGTAAAAGAGATGGGGGATTAAAGTCCACTAGTTAGGAAATGGAGGGGCTAAAAGTTAAGGAAAAGGGGCTAAGCTAGGGAGCTTAAGCCAAAAAATAATATTATCTTAATATTTCTTAAAATATAAAGTATGGATAATTATTTTATCCTAAGTTCTAAAGATGGGGACAAGTGGGCCAAAGTATCTCCCAACATGAAAAGTGTCAAGTTGGGGGCATGCATACATATAGTTTGGAATTAGTTCATTTCTAAGGATTGCTTCCATCATTCAAAGATGATTCCATGACCATTTCACTCACGCAATCAGTCATTCTTCATACCTTCATGTCACTGTACCTAAACTGGTATCCATAACCATAATGATTTGTGTAGTTGGTTAGCTTGGTAGTTGGACTGAAGAAGCAAGATGTTAGGCCCATGGGATATTGAAGAGGTAGGTTGTCAAGCCCATGATAAGTTTCTCTCTAGGTGAGATATTTGATGGGAATTTTTTTCCTGAAGGTGATCAACTACAACTACAGGGCTCAGAGACTTCTTATCTGACCTGTTGTTGAAGCCCATAAAGGAAGTGGGGCAGCCGAAGGACTGTTGAGTAGAGAATGGGCACACTTCCTAGGGTGGGACAAGAATGTGGGGAATGAGGGACTGTAGCTTGTTAGTTTAAGTTGGCACCTGTGACAGAACCTTTCATGTTGTCTGATATCCATTTGCTTGGTTAGGAATCCCTTTACCCCGGTGGAGTTTAGTCCCAGCTCGAGGGTGACCCACTACTGAGAGTGATGAGTAGTGTGGTCTAAGGCTAGGAGGTTCGTGGAAGGTCTACACAGAGTTGGTGATATTCTTACTAGGATAAGTGTCGATTGTGTGATAAATTTACATGCTGCATTATTATTTACGTGTTCAGTTTTATGGGATTATCCTATGTGTGGTTATAATTTTTTGTATGTTTATGGGTATTTCCTGTATATGTTGCATGTCTATGTTTATTGTTATTTCAGTATGAATTCGTGCTTTTACATAATGTATTTGTGTGTTTACATTTTATATATGAAGTTCCACAAAGGTTCTGTGTGTATATGTTTTAATTGCATGCAGTTCAAAATTTTTATGTGGCATAGCTTAGTTGGATGTTAGGTATGTTATAGTATGTTCCACAGAGAGAATGAAAGAGTTTCTCTCATGTATCATGGCCCAGCCTCGGTGGCTAGGGACGTTACATAAAATACTTAGTGATGTGGAAAATTGACCATTTGAAGTTTATGAATTCCTATAGGAACTGGCAATAATCAAATTTTGTGAGGGTCGTTGGCTCCAGTGGACATATGAAAGAAATCATCCCTAAAATGGTCACAACCTTTGATATATCATGTTCATAGCCTAAAACCTAACAAATCATGGAAACAACCTACCTAGTTAGTTCAAGGAAGATGGTGGATTTGAATGGAAGTGGACCAATTGGTAATGGGGCATCTAGGGCTAATATATTACTCAACATCTTCTCTCTTTTAGACTATGATAATGCTTGGTATTTAGATTCAAGCTAATCATCATCCATTGTTTCATATACAACATGGCTTGGAATTTGGAGCATTTGGGCAATGGATTCTTTAGAATCATGTACATAAATTACTTGTTTCCTATCCACCTGGTAATTGATAGCACACCAATTGACTAATTTTGGAAAGTGATAAGTTTATGGAACAATTGATCTGGCCAAGTTTGATTCCTATAAGTTCAATTAGTTCCGACCATTGTTAGCAATATCCTGGTCTCTCTGAATTAATTGGTGAAGGTCAAGGAAAGATAGGGCAGGTTTGAAAACATCCCTTTCTATTGAAATTTCATTTCAAACCCTATCTGGTCTCTATTGTGCCTACATAAATATGCCAAAGTGATGTATTATATAGGGTATCATACCTAAAATAACGAGTGAATGATTGGGAAAAATTGAAGTGAATTAAACTCAAACATAACCAATGTGAACCATTTAAATAGAAACAAACAACTACATGATCTACATTCTCTATCTATATCAGCAATGAGGCTATATAATGACGGAATTGTGGAGTCGATCCCTTTGATGCACATGTGGGGTTGGTCTCTCCTTGTTCTGGTATGCTCCTTTGCACACTGTTATTACTGGAAAGTGTCGATCCAATGAAAATGTCAGTGGGTTGCTCCTCTCTGCATTTGTACTAGCATGTGGGGTTGATCCAATGCAAATTGCAGTGCATTCCTCCTATGGAAACTCTCCTCACTAGTAGGTGGGGTCAAACAATGTATTCTCCAACCAGTTTGGGAGATGGTTTATTTTCTTGAGTTTTTGCGCCATAGTGTTTTTTATGTTTGAAATGCATATTTTTTATTTGTTTTACTTTTTGTTTTTTATTTGTTTGTAATGTAATTTAAACTCATATTTGTATTTAATATGAGTTGTATAGTTATATATAAGGGTATAGTTTCGAAGTGGAGGTAGGTTCCTATGCATGGACGGAGAGAGGGAAATAACTAGATGGAGGGAGAGAGCCAAAAAGAGTAGTCTATTTCACTTTTAACGACAATGTTAGCATGGGCATTGATTTTTCCTGCCACCCACCTGAAATATGTATACGATATTCATTCCATTCATGAATATTCTCATAATTTAGGGGGACAAGGGGGATAATTCAGGTATGGAATATTTGTAGGGATTTCTTCGTCTTATATGTTTAACACATATAAATCATGCAACCGTGGACAAAGTTGTGGTCATGCCTAGTTTCTCAAGATTTCTCCCAGTTAATATTATGCAAGCCCCATGGTGAAAAATTGGTACCTATGGCATTAGAATTGAAATTTCTTTGATGCATATGACAATGATTAGAGAACTAGGTTGAAGGTGTAGGGGTTGTGGCTAGGACCTTAGGACATTCTCTCATATAATATTTATTGTGAGTAATTTAACTTCATTTTTATCACACTCTTGACCTTTATTTTTCTCTATCTGTCTCGAGTCTCTCTCCATATCACTCTAGACCTATCTCTATCCCTCCCACATTCTCACACACACACTCTCTCTCTCTCTACCCCCTCTCTATCTTCCTCTC